>JAUNZO010002685.1:0-288894 GCA_031894775.1 Chloris gayana
CGGTTTTTGACCAAGGGACCCATTGTCGGCGACTATAGGTAAAAAGGGGCCGGTGGGCGAGAAGGCCGACGGCCGCTTGGGCGAAGTAAAGGCGCGTCTCTCCCGGGAATCGTGCGCGGACGCCAACGAGAAGAGCACAACATTGATGGGCCTGGCCCACGTTATAAAATTAGAAATAATAGTTAGTTTTGGAAAAAGGATTCTAGTCGGTTAGGAAATCGGCCTCGAGGAGGGTCCGAATAGGATTCTTTTTGCCGAGTATAAATACATACTCGGATGTAACATGTAAACTCGATTCACATCCAATACAACTTTCGGCGCATCGCCAAACCCTAATTTTACTGTCAAGTCTTTCTTGTTTTCGCGCGGGGATCTTCGGGGCTCCGGTCGACAACACGTTGGCTTGACAAGGTAATTATGTTGTCTAATTCTCGGCGCATTGTTCGTAATTAGATGGCTTAATTGCTAGTTATCCGGCGACCGGATCTGTTTTCGATCGGCGTAGTGAGTATCGGCGGGATGAGTCAAGTTGACCTGGTCGGGCTCGTGGTGGAGGTAGTTTGACTTGTCCTGCCTCCCCGTTCCAGCCTTTGCTCACGGCGCCGATTGGCTCGGATCCGGTCGTTCGAGTCACGATAGCCGCTATGAGAATTCTTTTACATCTTGGCCGATTCGACTGTGCGGATTCGGTTGACGTGTCCTGTGTTTGCCTTTGCGATAGTTGACTTGTCCTAGGCGCATGCGGCCGATTGGCTAGGGTGTAGACTTACTTTCATAGTTAAGACGTTTATGATTGTGCTTGTCCTGAATCGGCGGGCGTGCGCGGCCGTTAGACTGGTCCGGCCGCGTGCCATCGGTTGACTTGTCTGTTGGAGCGGCTGAGTCGATTTGGGATCTGTGTGGTTGTATTTGTCTTCTTGTTCTTTCGGAGTGTTTAGCCGATTGCTTATCACGTTCATTAAGCTGTTTTATGTTCAATTAATTAAATCTGTTAAAGCTGCTTTTGGACCCGAGTTATTAGTACGATTTCATTGATCATCATTATACATTTAGATAGATCTAAATAATTCACTACTATAATCAATGGCAAAATCGGCCGGATGCATGATCGGCCGATTCTTGATCTGATTGATGATTAAACCATCTTCTTACTACCAAATTAATCACATCCCATTAATAATTACCTTGTTTACATTTTATCCGATAATGCATCCTGCAAAGTCTTAATGATGTGATCGTTTACCGACGGAATCGGCTGCTAGCCACCGATCGCATGTTATAGCGTCGGCCGATTTCGTATCGTTTGTATCGCAGATTCGTTTGCACTGGCATTTAATACATAAATGGATGGGCCGTGCTGCTCCCGATCGATGGCCGATTTTGTCTATCTTACGCCGAGAATCGGCCACGAGCTGCACATCGGTCTATACGGGCCGATGACCTGGAATTTTACACCTTTTATTGTCTTTGTTGGTTTGCGGGAAAACCATACGCACGCACCGGCGCACACGAACATCGGCGAGCCGAGCCGGTCCGTTGGGAGCACGGGGCCCTGCGTCGGCGGGGTTTCGGTGGACTCTCCGGACGACGGTGTGTCGGCGACTTTTGACGTCAACACACTTTTTGGCACGCCCGGTGGGACCAGAAGCAACCAAGATCAAGATGTCGTACATGCGGGCGGTCGGGGAGGACGGAACACCAATGGTCGATGCGGAGAATCGGCCGATTTTCGTTCCGGTCCCTCTCGGGACGGATGGCAAAGGCCATGGAGAAGTTTACGATGACAACGAGGTTTCGGCACGGGGGAAGATGACGACGGAACAAAAGCTGCAGTACCAAGAATACCTGGCCGAAGCAATGAAAAAGTACTTTCAAGCCACTGAAAGTGACACGTGGCGAGTGGCCACGAAAGGAGACATCCCTCGGATTACGCATCCGGAAGAACTAGACCAAATCAAAGCCCGAGAGCTGCCGGATGCCAACCAACTCGGTGATATGGTCAACTCGTCCGTTCATCGAGGCCCTAATCAATCAATCGGGCGTGTTGACCAACACCATCGGAAATTTGATCAAGGACACGGTTGATGGCGGGCTGTTTGCTTGAAGGATATTACGGACCTGCATACACTCGGCTTGTTGGCACTCTGTACGACCGATTCGGGGAATCGGCATCCGAAATACTACACCGCCAACGGGGTTTCAGCCCATGTATGGCATGCCACCTAACCTATGGCCTGGCAAGGACAATGCAAATGCAAGTACCGGTGCAACCCGGCCAAGCAAAGAGGATAACGGTGATCCCAAGAAGTCGGTAACGGAAGAGGGCAACGAGGCAAGATGTACAACGGCCGGCTTACGAGTTGGGGGCACCAACCAATGTGGCGGCGGTCCCGCGAGATGGCACAACGGCCCAATTTCTTCTACGTACCAAATACCGGCCCGAGTAGAATTGAGAACTCACCCACTATAGTACGGCCGATATCCGGTATTCCACGGCCGACCGCATCGGGTGGGGGACATGGATTCATGATCGGACGGCCGATCCAATCGGCCGTGAGTTATGGAATCGCTCACTGAGACATTATTCCCGGCTACTAGCATGGGATTTCCGGGAACGGTCGGTTGATACACCCAGGCGGGGGACAGCCCAACACGGCTTATATGACGGGGACCGGATCGGCGGCTGCTGAACCCGGTGATATGAATAGCCTCATGGCTAAGATCGCCGATATGATGAAAGATCGGTTCGATTTGAAGCCTAAGGAGAAAAGTGCATTGTATCGGCGACCTTACCCTGGTTGGATGGATTCCGTGGCTTTACCCAATAAGTATAAAATTCCTGAGTTTTCCAAGTTTTACGGGCAAGATAACACATCAACTATGGAGCACATCGGCCGGTATGACGCACGGCTTGGTGAGGCGTCTACTCGGGAAGCTTTGCGGGTTAGGCTATTCCCACTTGTCGTTGTACGGATCGGCCTTTTCATGGTTTGCTTCGTCTGTCGCTCTGGTTCTATTCGGAGTTGGGCCGATGCGGAGAAAAGGTTTCACTCGTACTTCTTCACGGGCATTACCGAGCTTAGTTTGTCCGATTTAATGGCGGTGAAACAGAAATCGGGAGAATCGGTGACCGATTATATACGAGAGGTTCGGGACTGCGAGGGGACGATGCTACAATCCGAACCTGACGAGCAACGGTTGGCCGAGATCGCTTATGCGGGGCTATTCTCCAACATCAAAGAAAAGTTTACCCCACATGAGTTTGATGGGCTGGCGCGGTGACACGTAGGGCGGTTGGCCGGGAAGAAAATCTCCGGCTCACCGAGGAATCGGCGGTATCGGGTAGCTTATGCTGATTTCGACGGTGAAGATGATGAAGAGGGAATTAATGCGGTTGAGTGGACTAATAATAAACGGCCGATATTTTCTCCGCATGTCAATCCTAAGGAGAGAAAATATGATTTTGATTTATCTAAGGCCGACGAGATATTTGATCAGGCTGCTGCGGGAAAAGAAAATTCAGCTTTCACCTCATCACAAAATTCCTACGCCGGAGGAATTGAAGAAAATGGCTAAGTGGTGCAAGTGGCATGGAAATTCACATCATAACACTTGTTGATTGTTATGCTATGAGAGATGAGATCCGAGAAGGCGGTTGACGAGTGGGATATTGCGAGCGGCCGATGTGAAGAAGAAGATGAAAGTTGATGGGCACCCTTTCCACTGCTAATACAATGTACATCAATACCATCGGTGGTGGATCAGCTGGTTTCATACGCCGATATGAGAGGAAGAGGGAGAGGGAAGAAGGAGATCAAGTGGCACGTGAACGGGAATCTCTCGGTCAAAGCCGGCGGTACGAGGCAAAGCGTGATCCGCCGAGAAGATTTTGACCCACGCTTGGGATTGTCCTTTCTTTCGATGCTGCTGGGACCGAAACATGAAGCTTCCATCTATCGAGAAGCTGTCCGAGTGCAGCGGCCGGGAAGAGTATCGTGACGTCGGGTCGTCAAGTTACCGGGGACGGCCGATTGGTCGCAACTATGAATCTCGACAATCGGCCCCCGAGAAGAGCAATCGACTACGATCATGGATATAATGAACGAAGATACGTAGTGCCAAAGAGAACCTCTGTTCACGATCGGCGGGGCCAATCAATGATGAAGAAGAGTTCGATTACCAATACCATGAAGATTCGAGAGGTGATCAAACGGAGAACGAAGGTCGGTGGTGCCCCGGTGGTTTGCTCGACAAAACCCAAAGAGGAGGCTTCAAAGAATGCGTTGTCGGGAAATCAAGGGTAGACGCCATTACGAGAGATGACCAAGATGATGAGCCCAAGCCCAAGAGGCAATGGAGGCCGAAAGTGCGGTCTCGGGTGGTCGGGCTGAAGCCGCGATGAATATGATGTCAGCGATGCCCGGGATTGTCGGATCGGCCGATGAAAATTCGGGTGAAGAAGAACCGATTGGGGAAGCTTCGGAGATTACGTGGACGCCGGAATCGGCGGTATTTGATAAGCCGGTCAACTACGATCATTTGCACCTCAAGGCATTATACATTAGCGGCTATGTCAATGGGTCGCCGATGAGGAAAATGTTGGTCGACGGAGGAGCGGCGGTCAACGTCATGCCGATTACTACATACGCAAGCTCGGGAAGACGCCGGAAGAAATGATGAGGGCTAATCGACGCTCAAGGATTACGGCGGGAGAAGCCAAGATGTGCGTGGGGCCGCAATAATGGAGATCAACTGTGGGCAGCAAAACCATACCCACCACTTTTTTCATCATTGACGGGAAAGGTGCATACACAACTTTGTTAGGAAGAGGCTGGATTCATGCCAATTGTTGCATCCCCTCAACCATGCACCGGTGTTTGATTCAATGGGTCGGCAACAAGGTCGAAATCGTGCGGGCCGATAAGTACGTAACCATTGCAACCGCCGATTTCGAGTTTGCTGGTCTAGAGAGCTTGCCTTGTTTATCGGGCACGTATTGGGATGCGGAGGCCATAAACATCACGAGATGATGGAGTTATTGTGACCAGGGGGTCGGGTACCCCCGAGCTGCTCGATGGGCCCCACGGGAGAATTGACGGACAATCGGCCGATCGATATACACAGCGAAGACATGGTGAGTCGGCCGATTGATGAATCGGAAGACGGGAAATTAGGCCACGGTTTTGTGTCGGCCGATGAATTAGAAGAAGTGGATATAGGGGATGGAGACAAGCCTCGGCCGACATATATTAGCAAGAAATTGTGTAAAGAAGTAAGAGATGAATTGGTGGCCTTATTGGAAGAATTTAAGGATTGTTTTGCTTGGGATTATAGCGAGATGCTGGACTCGGCCGATCGATTGTTGAACATCGGTTGCCCACTAAACCCGGATATCGACCATATAAGCGGGGGCTCGGAAGATTGACCCTAGGTATTATGAAGCCGTCAAAGAAGAGATTATCGAGATTGTATGAAGCCGGCTTCATCGAGGCCATGCCGATATGCGGAGTGGGTTTCTAGTATTGTGCTTAGGTGGAGAAGAAAAATGGAAAGATGCGGGTCTGCATTGACTTCGGGAATTTGAATAAGGCAACTCCGAAAGATGAGTATCCAATGCCAAACGCCGATTTGTTGGTTGATGCAGCCGCCGGCAACAAGATTTTGAGCTTTATGGATGGAAATGCTGGGTATAATCAGATTTTTATGGCCGAGGAAGATATATCGAAACGGCGTTCGGATGCCGGGGCGTTGGGATTATATGAGTGGGTTGTTATGACCTTCGGCTTAAAAAATGCTGGTGCCACGTATCGAGAGGGCCATGAATTTTATATATCACGATTTGATCGGCCGATTGGTGGAAATTTATATTGATGATGTCATGGTGAAATCGGGATCGGTTGGAAGTCATGTGGCTGATCTCGGGGAAGTGTTGAAGAGGACAAGACAATACGGATTGAAGATGAACCCGCTCAAGTGTGCGTTTGGTGTCTCGAGTTGGACAATTTACGGGGTTTATTGTGCATGAAAAGGGAATTGAAGTCGGCCCTAAGAGTATTGATTCTATCGAGAAAGTTGGAACCGCCGACGAACAAGACGAAGCTCCGAGTCCACGATCGGCAAGATTAATTTTATTAGGCGATTTATCTCAAACTTGTACGGCCGACTTGATGTGTTTACGCCATTATTGAAGCTCAAGGCCGAGTCAAGAGTTTCGGTGGGAGCCGATCCATCAAAAGGCTTTAGAAGATATCAAGAAATATTTGGTGTCCCCACCGGTGATGGTTCCGCCAAAGTCGGGCACACCCTTTAGGTTATATTTATCGGTGATGATAGGTGCATCGGCTCGGCATTGACTCAAGAGCGGGGAGGGAAAAGAGCGGGTCATATTTTATCTCGGCCGCAAGGCGATTGATGCAGAAACACGGTATCCGGAAGTGGAAAGGTTATGTCTCTGTACTGTATTTTTCATGCACGAAATTAAGGCATTATACGTTGGCCGAAGAATGTCTTGTCGTTTGCCGGGCCGATGTCGTAAAGTATATGCTATCGGCTCCGGTCCCCAAAGGCCGGTTGGGCAAATGGATGTTGGCAATTGCGGAGTTTGATTTAGGCTATGAATCGGCCAAAGCGGTGAAAGCACAAGTATTGGCTGATTTAGTGGTGCAACACGGTGAACACTCGGCCGGATATGTTGAACCGGTGCCATGGACGGTGTTCTTTGATGGTTCGATTTGCAAAGAAGGAAGTGGAATCGGCTTGGTTGTTGTGTCGCCTCGGGGGCAGTACGTGGATACTCTATTACGGTGGAGGCGTACACCAACAACCAAGTCGAATACGAACGATGCTGAAAGGATTGGAATTACTCATCGATGCGGGGCTGATTTTGTGGAAATTTTCGGAGATTCCTTGTTGGTTGTGAGTCGGTGGCCGATGAGTATGAGTGTAAAGATGAAATATTGTTGCAATATCATAGAAAGTGCGAGAAGTTAATGAAAAGGTTCAAGTGTGTTAAAGTCAGCCATATACCAAGAGAGCAGAATTTTGAAGCAAATAACTTGGCTCGGCTAGCATCCGGATATCGGCTCGCGAAAACGACTTAGAGATAGCTGATATTGAAGAAGCCGATTGGCGTACGGAAATTCGAAAATTTTTGAGCAATCCATCCCAACCTACGAGATAAGAAGATAAGATATAAAGCTTTGAAGTATGTTACGTTGGATGATCGACTATTTTTCAAGACAATTGATGGGGTGCTTCTCAAGTGTATTGATGACACCGAGGCAAAAGTGGTAATGAGCGAAGTACATGATGGGATTTGCGGAACGCATCAATCGGCCCATAAGATGAAGTGGCTGCTAAGGCGAGCTGGTTATTGCTGGCCGACAATGTTGGCCGATTGTTTCAAATATTACAAGAGTTGCCAAGGCGCGAGAAGTTCGGGCCTATACGAGAGGCGCCCGCATCGGCTATGAATCCGGTAATCAAACCTTGGCCGTTCGGAGGTTGGGCCATGGATATGATCGGCCGAGATAAATCCAGCATCGAGCAAAGGGCATCGGTACATATTGGTAGCTACAGATTACTTCACAAAATGGGTTGAAGCGGCGCCCTATCGTAAAGTTTCGACGGCCGACGTGATAACGTTTGTTAAAGAGCATATTATTTATAGGTTTGGGATTCCGAGAGACAATCACAACGAGATCAAGGATCGGTATTCACGTCGGACGAATTTCAATCTTTTGCTGATGAGATGGGAATTAAGTTGATTAATTCATCGCCGTATTATGCCCAAGCCAATGGACAAGCTGAAGCGGCGAATAAGAGTCGATCAAGTTAATCAAGCGGAAAATACAAGAGTATCCTCGTAAATGGCACATGAAATTGATGGACGCTTTGTGGGCTTATCGTATGTCACGGCATGGAGCTATGCAAGTTGCGCCGTATCGAGTGAGTATATGGGCACGAAGCCGTGCTTGCCATGGGAGACGACTATCGGCTCCGGAAGGATTGAGTTGCAACAAAAGTTATCGGCCGATCGGTACCACGGATTGATGATGGATGAATTAGAAGATGTAGTACAAAATCGAGTGGATGCATTGGAAAAGATAGAAGCGAGAATAAGGCAAGGGTCGCCCGCCATTATGATAAGAAGGTTGTGCAGAAACGGTTTAAAGAGGGCGATTTGGTGCGGAAGCTTAGGATGCCGATCGGCGTGAAGGACAATCGGTTTGGCAAATGGTCGCCTAATTGGGAAGGACCTTATTTGATTAGCCGATCGGCACCGGGTAATGCATATATTTTGAAAGAGTTAGAAGGGGAAGGATTCGGCCGAGCACTTAATGGAAAGTATTTGAAGCGGTATTATCCTAGCATTTGGATTAACTCATAGTGTTCGGCCTAAAAGAGACTATAGCCGATGTCGATGCACATCGCCTTGAGACGGCCGATGCGAGAGTATCGCCCTTAGCCCAAAAAATATATGAAAGTAAAACGGAGGGAGTCACCGATAAATTAGCCGATGTTTGAACATCGCCTTCGGATGGCCGATATGATTGTATATCGCCCTTAGTGCAAAAAAAAATGTTTACAACCAAAACTTTGTTCAAAGTCCTATTACACCTAAGCATAGTCAACGGCCTCGGCGCGGGACGGGAAGTCTTGGACAGCGAGATAGTGCGCGGGCCGGCGTGGAGTCGAGTTTGGCCATGACCAATAGGTCATCCTCGATGGGGCCGATATCGGCTTGCGCCGCGGCGACCATCTTCTCGGCCGTTTGAATGGCTTCGTCCGTCGTCTTCTGCTGAGCCGCCACATCGGCCGACAAGCGTGCAATAGTAGCTTCCAAGGCCGCCGCCGCCTCCTCCTTGAGAGCCGAGAGATGCTCTCAAATCGGCAATCTCCTGGTTGATTGCTTGCGGTTCATCCTGCCGATTTGAGAGTTGCTCTTGCATCTCCTGGGTCTTACGAACCTCCTCCTCGGAGCGCTTGATGGAGTTATCGGCAAGTAACGCAGCTTGCTGCTGCTCCGCATGGCGAGCCAAACGCCGGCCGGGCACGAGTGAAGTCCATTTGCCAATACTCCATGTATGCCACGCGATGCGAGCATCGCGCACATCCTCGGGAGCTCGGTCCAGGACCTCCAAGTCTCAGGGCCCTTATGGGTTGTGCGTCGGCCACCAAGCGATCGGCCGAAGAGGCCTCGAGCACTGCGCGCGATTTCGTTCATGGTGGTAAGACCGAGAGGAAGATATTAAAATCGGCGCGGGACGAGGGAAGCCGAGTGCACGAAATACCAAGAAGAATAAGATGAAGTTAATAATCGGAAGCAATCAAGAAAATAAAAGGGAGATAGTAAAAACAAACCTGCGAAGCGTCGATGCGAAGCGGGCTGGACGTCTATCGGGTGGGCCATTGAACCTACGAGGTTCGTATGTTTCAATCGGCTCTCGGCGGCCGATCCCCCTTCACCGGCAGCATCCTCGGAGGCGGCATCGGGCACATGGCCGGCTTGTTCAACTTCGGCGGGCTCATCGGCGGGCTCATCGGCAGCGGTGCCTACGGGAGAAGCCGCGGGCGGCTCTGGCCGGCGATTCTTCGTTAGCGGCGGTGCCTTTGGGAGAAGCCGCGGGTGACACGCGGCCGGCTTGTTCGGTTTCGGCGGCGACCTCGGAAGACGCGAGGCCGATCCAAGCGAGTTGAGCTCTCCGCAAGATTTGGATCGGCCTGGCTTGGTACAACCGCCGGTTCGGAGCTACGGGGCTCGGCCTTTCGGGTGTCGGCGTCCTGGCCGGGGGAGTTGATAGGCGGATCGGCCTATCGGGCGTCGGTGTCCGGGCACGAGGAGGAAGAACCGCCGATTCTGCAAAGAACTCATAGTTAGACTATGTAAAGTAAAGAGGGAATCGGCGATCATGCAATAATAACTCTGACGCGGCGGAGATGGTTCGTTGAAGTAGTCCGGGTCGGACGGGCGCGCGAGCTGCTTTAACGGCGCGCGGTGGCGCTCGGGGCTTGGGTCGGCCTTGCGGCCGGCACATTAGCCTTCCTCTTTACGATGGCGGCCGTTTTAGTCTTGGCCTTGCGGGCAGCTGGTGCCCCTCGACTCATCGCCGCAAAAGCTTGGGCGGGAGTGCGATCGGTGAAGCCGATATTTGGAACAATTGGGCTCGGCATCAAGTATGCAATTGGCCGGCCAACGATACTACGGGTCGGCGGTTCCTCCGTGTCCGGCGAAAAGGAATATACAAGGGTGAGCATTTGGAGCGGCCGATTTCGTCAACAAAATCGGCCTTATAAAAATAAATCGGCTACACGTACCTCGGCGAAAGCTTCAGTCGGGACTAAGCCGGAGAAGAAGGAGGCGGTGTTCGAGCTGCGGAGGTGCCGGTTCCATTCGCCCCACCAACGGTCGAAAAGGCGGGTACTCCGAGGCACCGGGAAAATCCGGTTAAGTCGCCGGTGATGACATCGGCGGTGCGGCCGACGAGCCAATTCCTTTGGATGGCGTTGTCGACGACGGATCGCGCCTTTATTTGCCCCACATAGAAGAGGCGGGGGCAGGCGGCGAAACCGAGTTGGCGGGCCGCCACCGACGGGTGGTAGAACTCATAGGAGCAGAAAGCCTTGCTCCCGGCAATGAGTCCCGTCGGCGGCGGACGAGGGCGGAGGCGGGTGGTAAAAATCTTGACCGCTTCCGCGTCGGCCGTCGGGAAGGTGGGGTCGATCGGGAAAGGAGTGTCATACCCCTTCTCGAAGAAATCAATGTACGGGTACCAATCCGTACTTTCGTTGTTGAGGCCCTTGTAGAGGGCGGCGAACCAATATGCCAAGGTGTCATCCGACATGGCCGCCCCGGTGCCATGGACAACGCTTCCCGAAAGAGATACATCGGGCTGGATCGGGCGTGGCCGGTTCGGCATGATTGCCGGGGAAGGTGAGGACAACGAGGTCCGGATCGATGGCCTTGGTGGTATGAAGGGACAACCACATTTGGATGAACCACCAAGGGCCTCCCGGGTTCTTGGCGATCGGCGGAGCGCAACTCCACCGAGACCTGGTGAAGGAGGAGGTAGGCCGATCCCGAGAAGATACTTGCCCATAGGAAGGGCATAGGCGTCGGCCGATACATCGGCCATCGGCGGGAAGTTGTTTGTGGGGCTTACGGCGGCCCCACGAGAAGAAAAAGTGGTCAAGCCACATGTTGAGGAAAGCAACGTGCTCGCGGCGATCGGCCAGAGCCGTGCCCTTTGTTGTAGGTGCGGATATAGACCTTCCAACCCCTGGTGTCCTTGGGATTGATCCGGTGGGTGGACTTGATGCGGATGGCGTGCGGGGTGGCCTCCGCCGTGATATTCAAATCGGCCAACATGACCGTGTCCGGGAGGGTCATGGTAGCCGGGCCGTGCCCGAACATGAAGCGATTCGGGGCATCGACCGAGAGATAAGAAGCGGCCGCTAGCAATGGTTCGTTCTTGTGGTGATCGGCTAGAGAGAGTTTGATGGCATGGGCGATGCCGATGTTGGCCCAACCTTGGCGATGGGCGGCCGATACCCGGTTATACCAATCCCGCCACCCTGCGACGGGAGTCGGCCATGACCTAAAGCTCTTTGGACCACTCGGCCGATAATGGAGATTGTTGCCGAAACGGGACCCGGTTCGTTTCGGCACGAGATGAGATCCGTGGGGTCCGGATCGCCCATGGGGCCCAAGAAGAAATGGGTCGGGATGTTAGAAGGGATGACGATTTGGTTCCGGATCTCCTAAAAACAAGGAATAGGGCTAAAATGAGAAACAAGACGGAAAGAAGATAGATTGTGAAAATGAACAAGAACAAGAACACAAAGAAAATTGCAAAAGTAGAGAAGAGGGATGCCGAATGTACATTACCTCCGGAACGGCGTTGGTGGTGGCGACGACTCGGGGTAACCACGGCTTTTATGAAGAGGTGACGGGCGATAAAACCGGCGCGATAAAAGAGGATAAATCAGTCCGACGCATGCGTTGCATACCCCAGGCTGGGGGACATGTGTTGACGCCGGTTTTTGACCAAGGGACCCATTGTCGGCGACTATAGGTAAAAAGGGGCCGGTGGGCGAGAAGGCCGACGGCCGCTTGGGCGAGTAAAGGCGCGTCTCTCCGGGAATCGTGCGCGGACGCCAACGAGAAGAGCACAACATTGATGGGCCTGGCCCACGTTATAAAATTAGAAATAATAGTTAGTTTTGGAAAAAGGATTCTAGTCGGTTAGGAAATCGGCACGAGGAGGGTCCGAATAGGATTCTTTTTGCCGAGTATAAATACATACTCGGATGTAACATGTAAACTCGATTCACATCCAATACAACTTTCGGCGCATCGCCAAACCCTAATTTTACTGTCAAGTCTTTACTTGTTTTCGCGCGGGGATCTTCGGGGCTCCGGTCGACAACACGTTGGCTTGACAAGGTAATTATGTTGTCTAATTCTCGGCGCATTGTTCGTAATTAGATGGCTTAATTGCTAGTTATCCGCGACCGGATCTGTTTTCGATCGGCGTAGTGAGTATCGGCCGGGATGAGTCAAGTTGACCTGGTCGGGCTCGTGGTGGAGGTAGTTTGACTTGTCCTGCCTCCCCGTTCCAGCCTTTGCTCACGGCGCCGATTGGCTCGGATCCGGTCGTTCGAGTCACGATAGCCGTTATGAGAATTCTTTTACATCTTGGCCGATTCGATCGTGCGGATTCGGTTGACGTGTCCTGTGTTTGCCTTTGCGATAGTTGACTTGTCCTAGGCGCATGCAGCCGATTGGCTAGGGTGTAGACTTACTTTCATAGTTAAGACGTTTATGATTGTGCTTGTCTTGAATCGGCCGGGCGTGCGTGGCCGTTAGACTGGTCCGACCGCGTGCCATCGGTTGACTTGTCTGTTGGAGCGGCTGGTCGATTTGGGATCTGTGTGGTTGTATTTGTCTTACTTGTTCTTTCGGAGTGTTTAGCCGATTGCTTATCACGTTCATTAAGCTGTTTTATGTTCAATTAATTAAATCCGTTAAAGCTGCTTTTGGACCCGAGTTATTAGTACGATTTCATTGATCATCATTATACATTTAGATAGATCTAAATAATTCACTACTATAATCAATGGCAAAATCGGCCGGATGCCGATCGGCGATTCTTCGATCTGATTGATGATTAAACCATCTTCTTACTACCAAATTAATCACATCCCATTAATAATTACCTTGTTTACATTTTATCCGATAATGCATCCTGCAAAGTCTTAATGATGTGATCGTTTACCGACGGAATCGGTTGCTAGCCACCGATCGCATGTTATAAGCGTCGGCCGATTTCGTATCGTTTGTATCGCAGATTCGTTTGCCTGGCATTTAATACATAAATGGATGGGCCGTGCTGCTCCCGATCGATGGCCGATTTTGTCTATCTTACGCCGAGAATCGGCCACGAGCTGCACATCGGTCTATCCGGACCGATGACCTGGAATTTTACACCTTTTATTGTCTTTGTTGGTTTGCGGGAAAACCATCGCGCACGCACCGGCGCACACGAACATCGGCGAGCCGAGCCGGTCCGTTGGGAGCACGGGGCCCTGCGTCGGCCGGGGTTTCGGTGGACTCTCCGGACGACGGTGTGTTGGCGACTTTTGACGTCAACAGAAGGTAGTGCATATAGGGATTTGATGGTTCAAGCAACACCTTGCGGATGGTTACGGGGAACAAAGAAATGCTCAAAAGCATGTGCAGATGTTGATTGAACATCAATGCAATTGTGATTTTTTATAACATGAGTCTATCATTAATGCTATTGTGATAGCAGCCTTGATAGTTATTCTGTCTTACGCACAATGCATCATCACTTTGAGAATTTTGCAAATGGACATCCAAGATCAATGGCTCCTGCAGAGTTTCGGTAGTTAGCTAACGAACTAATGAGGGGGCATGTCGTGACTTTAGCTACCATATATGTGTATTTCATATAGGAGAGATGTGCCATACCTCACATGTGTAAGGTGGCACAAATATTCTCTTTGTTAGGAATGCACCTTCATATGCATGACTTAAACAAAGGTAGTGTAACAATCCTACTGATTTCTTTCCTTGTCTATTGGCTCTGTTTGAGTTCTTTCCTTGCTATTGGTCTGTTTGAAATCATACTAAGGCCACTCTCAATGGGAGTCTCATAAACATTAAATGAGACATCACATCAACTAAAGTGGTGATATGGTAAGGTAATTAATATGAAAGAGATGAAATGAGTTTTATGGGGATGAAACTCATTTAACATTGTTTCATAGGTATGAAACTCTAATGAAACTACCATTGAAGAACATAAAGTTTCATCATAACATATTTTAACCAATCCCATTGCAACAAATACATGTTAATTTAATGCTATAACTTGTCTATGAAATCGTGAGATGAAACCATGCATTGAGAGTGACTATTTCATCCACCAAATCATATCTCCAAATCTGATGTGACACTCTTAGTAAGTGTGAGATGAAACTATGCACTCGAGACTGGCCTAACGAGTATATAGCATTGACGTTTATCAAACCATGTCCTAAATTTACTCTCCAATGATTATTAAATCAGTGATCACCTAAGATTCAAAATAGGAACATCAACATGGATTACTTAAAAAAAATAACAATGTATGCAAATTTTTTGTATACTATATTTTGATTTCTATTTTTGTAGAAGCGACACGAGGTTCGTAACCACGCAAGGACCATCATCTAGAAACAATATTGATGCTGCAACCTCGTGTAAAAAGAGGTTCGATGTTACATTATAATTTATATTATGCTTGAAAATAAAATAATTAATTTATGTAATAAAATTATTTTTATTAACTTTTGTAGGAAGATTGATGATTGAGATGCAACTCATGTATATTTGTATAATAGCTTGTGCTGCAACTCATGTATATTTGTATAATAGCTTGTGCTGCAACTCATGTATATTTGTATAATAGCAAGAGTTATGTATATTAGCTAAATATATCATATAGTAGCAAGAGTCATATATATTAGCTAAACATCTCGAAAATACGGGCTTTCATTTGGATCTAAAATCCTAGCGCCGCCATGACGAACCCGAGGCGAAAATCGTCTCCGATCCGTAAGGGTGAAGGGCATATGCTCCTCTACTAGGTTATTCTAGGGCACTCTACGTGTATTTCATGTAGGAGAGATGTGCCATGTCTTACATGTGTAAGGGGGCACAAATATTCTCTTTCATATGCATTACTTAAAAACAAAGGTGGTGTAGTGTAACCATCCTATTGATTTCTTTCCTTGCTATTGGCATGTTTGAGTTCTTTCGTTGCTATTGGCATGTTTTAAATCGTACTAATAGTATATAGCATTGACTTTGATCAAACCATGTCCTAAATTTACTCTCCAATAATTATTAAATCAGTGATCACATAAGATTCAAAATAGGAATATCAACGGGGGTTACTTAAAAATAGCAATGCATGCAAATTGTTTTAGTATATTGTATTTTGAGTCAATGTATGCAATTCTTTTAGCAATGTATCAACAGGGGTTCGTAACCAGGCAAGGACCATCATCCAGAAAGAATTTTGATGCTGCAACCTCATGTAAAAAGAGGTTCGATCTTACATTATAATTTATATTGTGCTTGAAAATAAAATAATTAATTTATGTATATTAGGTAAACATCTCAAAAAGATGGGCTTGCATTGGGATCTAAAATCCTAGCATCGCCATGACGAGCCTGAGGCGAAAAATCATCACTGGTCCATAAGGGTGAAGGGCATATGCCCCTCTAGCTACTAGGTTATTCTAAGGCACTCTATGCTAGTAAAATAAAATTACCAGTTAAAATTTTATGTGTGATTTTGTCTTTTTTCTGCAAAAATAATAGTTAAATATATGTCAAAATTAATTAATCATGACTTGAACTTAACGCTACAAATTTTTAGCATTTTGATGAATTTACGTGAATGTCTCATATTGTTTCTTCTGAGTTAATAAGAATCTCTTATAATCATATCTGATTTTTCTCAATTCAGTTCTAAGAGGCTCTACTTCTTCTCTAAGTTCCTACTCCACCTTAGACTTGTGTTAAGACGTCCGCAAAAAAATTGACAAAAAGACATTTGTAAAGGTGGATATGTGTGCGTGTGCATGCCCCTGCAGATGGAGTTCATGAAGGTCAGTCTAGTTATGCGCATATCCAAGACACTACCAAGATCACCTAGTAGCCACCTTGGTGCTGATTCGGAAGGCATTTGGATACTATAAAGGAGTAAAGTAGAATTTTCTCTTCTTTTTGTGTAATTTTGGAGGATGTTTGGATGTGGAATTGTTATCATGCATTGAGTTGAAGATTCCTCGGTTTCGTCTGTCACTCTGACATTATGAAGATCGAAGATTCAAACATGTGTTGGATATGCTCCGGTACTTGAAATCTTGAGGCTTAATTAATAATCAACTAATCTAATTACGATTTACAAGTCGATCAAGAAGTTGAAAAAAGGCAATGTACAAACTCAATTGAACTGGTAGGGCTCTGTTGGTATTGTTCCGCGCGCGCGCGATTACATCCTTGTCATGGCGAGAAATTGCTCAAAGGACATGTACATGTGGCGTCCAATCAGCTAGCTAGCTAGCACTAATGCAGGAAGTCAAAATAATAATAGGGACAAAAAAAAAATGCAGGCTGCTGTACACCAGTGAATTATCTAGGGCTGTGGTCTGCCTCGTCGGCTGGCCGGCATCGGGGACGGCGACCTGCTTCTGGAGCTGTTGGTGTCGGAGCCGCCGGTGCCGTGCCTGGAGACGGCGAAGACGAGGTCCTTGACGTCTGTGCCTGAGGATCGGAGCTGCGCGAGGATCTTGCTGAACTTGGGCTTGGGCCTCTGCGTGATGGCGATGGAGACGTCGTTGGGGAAGAGGTCCTTGCGCACGAAGGCGTGGTAGACGGTGGTGACGAGGACGCCGGTGACGGTGACGGATGCGATCCCGGAGAGGCCGACGGCGAGCGCCCGCGTGAGGACGTTGGTGACCTCGGAGGCGTAGAGCGTGGTGGCGATGGCGGCGCTGGTCATGGGGAAGGTGTAGGCCCACCAGGCCAGGGAGAAGCGGACGCCGCGGAAGAAGTTGATGCGCACCACCTGGCTAGTTGATGATAGTTAGATATATACTGTATGATCGATCGAGAGCATATATATATATGATGAGATTTGATCAGCAACAAAATAAAAGTACCAGTGACATGTATAGGAAGAGGGAGATGAAGTATGCGATCTTTGCTCCTGTGTTGAACTGTCCGCACAGCCTTGCCCAGGCCATGGACGCGACGCTGGGCGCGGCGACGAAGAGGAAGAAGACCGGGTGGAGGTCCTTGGGCAGCTGCACGTTGGTGGGCAGGCGCTGGTAGAGCGTGACGAAGAGCACCAGGTAGTGGGCCAGGCCGACGGCGAAGAAGAAGATGGGCCCCTCGTGGAGGCCCATCCTGGCGCCGAGCAGGGCCCCGACGAAGTTGCCGACGACGGCGAGGTGGTTGGACGGGTTGGCCACCTTGGAGAGGCGGCGCTCGCCGCCGGACATCCACTGGCCGTAGATCTTGAGGTCGAGGCAGAAGATGGGCGCCATGAGCAGGTACCAGACGACGTGGTGGAGCGTCCACACGGGGTGGGGCAGGCCCTTGACCAGGAAGAGGCAGGCGATCCATGGCGCGAAGAAGAAGTTGACGCGCACCGGGTGGTGGAACTCGCGGCGCACGGCCTCCAGGTAGAACACCACCTTGAGCAGGTAGATGCCGGAGACCAGCGCCATGAGCGGCACGGAGGCCCACCAGAGCGCGTGGTTCACGGCGGGGCTGACGTGGAGGAACGACGTGGCGGGCTCGGAGGCCAGCGTCTTCCACAGCATGGCCTGGCTGCTCACGCCCAGGCACATGCCGAACGCGCTGATGGGGAACCGCAGCAGGAACGGCCACGGCTCGTCTTCCGGGAGCACGGCCTCCTCCGTGGCGCGCAGCGTGTCCAGCTCCGGGCCCTCCAGCGCCGCGAAGTAACGCTCCGCCGTTGGCACCTCCTCCTCCTCCTCGCTCTCCTCCTCCGAGATCTTGTTGCCGTCGGAATCATTATTATTGTTGCTGATGCTGGCCTCGACGGCCACGTCAGCCTCCTGCGCCGCAGCGCCGCGGAGGTTCGACAGCTGCAGCTCCAGGCGCCCGGAGAAGGTCTTGAACTGGTCGAAGCGCCGGTCCCTCGCGGTGCTGTCGCTGCGGGACACCACCGTGCGCTGCCGCTGAATCGCCGCCGGCGGCGGCTCCTCCGTCCGGATGCTCAGCAGCTGCGGCTCCGCGCCCTGCTTCAACACCTCGCCGTCGCCGCGGATGGAGGCGCACTGCGCCAGGTGCAGCCCCGACGGCGACGACGGCACGCTCAGCGACATGGCTTCATGCTCCCCAACCGGATTATTCATCTCCTCCGACGCCATCACCACACAGCTATAATTGCTTCTCCTGCATCAAACAGCAAGCGCGGCGTCAATGGTGTGCAGCTCAAATCTCGCACCCCGTCTTTGTATATATAATATAGATAGACACCAATTAAGGGACTGCAGCAGCAGCATGCGTGCAAGTGGAGCAGTGTGCGGCGCCGCCGGTCTGTGACGCGGACCCGACGGACCGAGCACGTGGACGCATCCGGAACCTTCCTTCGGGGCACGTATCGCAAGACCAAGAAAAGTTGTTTGCATTTTTTGTATTCTATATATATATATATATATTTCTAAGAAACAGGGACGCCATCCTATCCCTATCGTATACTCGCTCCGTCCGAAAACACAAAGATTTGTTTACTTTTTCACTCCTTATTTGACTATTTGTCTTAAACAAAAATAGTATGCAAATATAAAAATAAAAAAGATGTATTTAAAATATATCTAGAAATAAAATAAATTCTAACAAAATATATAATTTTTTTGAATATGACGAGCAATCAAACATGATATCTAAAAGTCAATAAATGTTTATATTTTTTGATAGAGGTAGTAATATTTATGCTACTGTCGTACGAAGAAAAGTATTTATTAATTCCCTATTTATTTATATCTACATAAGAGCGTGTGTTTGCAAATAGAGAAACGTCAGGCGAAATTCCTTTTGATTGATATCTTCAGAGGAATTTTGAAAGAAAGTCCATGGGTGGAATATGCTGCTGCTGACGGGTTTGAAAATGCCATCCATATCCATCTTCCCTTCTCTTCAGGTGTGCCAAACGGCTGCTGCCGCTTGTTGGATCGATCGAAAGGGACACAGGTCCATGCAATGGAAAAAGTAAGGTCAATTCGCCCTGCACCGTGAGACGCTTCCGTTTCACGATCGAGAAAACGGGATGCAAACAGACCCTGTCGTTGACAACACCACACCACACCCTGGAGACGATGTCGTCATCTGCCCCTGGCCACCAAACAAACGGCTTGTTGAGCCGGTCGTATCTGGACAGTCTCTGCGCCGGGGTCTTTGCACGGACTCGTGTAGAAACCGGTTGCTTGTTATTCTGCATTTTTCTACGCTACTGATATTTTATATTACTCTGCTGATTCTAACTCTCTGCCTAGCTTTAGTAGTACCACCCAATTAAGTGGAGCCCAAGTCAAATTTTGCACACATCTATAGTACTGTACTGTATGTGCTAATCCTGTAACATTTTTTTATTTCCAAAACGACGAAATCTAAGTACATACATGTCACAAGTTCTGTGCTCATCATGCATGTTATCTCAACCGAACCTAGCTAGTAAATATGTCGATATCTAAAGTAAGCTAGCAGGACATAAAAATTCTACAAATCGCAAACTACTTGTCTGAGAGGTGAGAGAGATCTCAAGCTTAAACAAACAAATACAGGAGCGAGGCTACATATTGCTATTCATAGTAGTGGCAGACCCAGCAGGGAGGATCCTGTCCAAATCTAGCAGGGGTACCGGCCGCTGATTCGTCTATACTTTTTGATTATGCGATCATCACCAGAGAGTAATTAGCACCTTTCCCCGAATGAAAAGGTAAATCTAAGTAGTTGCGTATGCAGCCCGGCCGTACACTGCGCTATAGCAATATAAAATCAAATCATCTGAAGTACAGTAGTAGATGAGCAGCGTCGACATGTCGTAAAGAAACTCTTGGCCGTCATTAGTGAAGATAGACGTATACTGAAAGAAACAACATAAAGGCTACTCTACTCTATCCCCCGGCCCCTTATATTAAGCTAACAACACATAAGTACACGCACCTTCGTTTCAGAAATCTGCTTTGACGGCTGCTACGGTGACTCAGATCGCGATCGGCACTCCAGAGGCCACACTGCTTGTGTGCTGAAGAAAGCAGCCTAGCTATACAGTACTGGGAATCCGATTTCTTCAATGAAAACTCGCCAGCTCGGCACAAGAGGTAGGTATAGTTTGAGCTGAACCATGGATATGGAGGTCTTATATAGACGCCAGGGCCAGGCACACACAGCAGGCATATCGAATATAATGGTAGGTGGATTTTCTTAGGACAGAAGGCTTGGAATTGTCCAAAAGAGAAAAAAAAAACACAAGGGCGATCGAGTCTTGGAAGACGGGAGATGAATTGAGACAAAAATGAAGAGAAATGCGGAGCAGAGAACAACAGTTGAGTCAAAAAGTTTGAGAGCGCCCTCTATTCTCGTGCCGGAAGATCGAGATCGCTGGGTCCAGGCCAGCTAGCTTTTACGCCATTGACCAGCTCGAGGAAGCTTAGCTACCTCATTAATCGTTACCACGTGCTGTTTTCGTTTTCCATGTTTCTGTTCCCCGTTGCCTCGGCCACAGCCCCCGCGTCACCGTCTTTGACGACGCCTAACTGTTGCAGTAATGCTACACGATCATGAGAGAAGCGAGTACGTACAACGACATGAACATTCTTACATCGTTTAATTATTTTCATCTTTTATTTAGGCGCCATTAATTCCGGCCTCAGTTTCGGACTTACATTAGCCGATCATTCATCCATAGCTGTAGTATGTAGCACAGTAGAAGAGGTTATTATGCTTTGTTGTTGTTGTCTTGATCCCACCAAAGTCATCAAGGCTTACATATGTAGTACTCATGCTGTTGTTGTTGTTTGTTGCTCAAACCACCAGAAATGACAAGAGTGCAATAAGTCATTTTATTTTCAAGCTATCGATATATTCATATTGACAAGGTTAGTGTCAGCATCATAATTACAATAGTTTGATAAATTTGTACTCAAAATAATATTATACATGTCTTTTAATGTGACAGGAAAAGAATATGTGCATAATTGTTTTGGTTGGTAGTGTACAGCCCGAGCCAAATCCAAGTGAAGAACATAAAACTGAAGCTATAGTAAGTGTTCTATATTAGAAATTAGTAATGTATTTATTGCTAGTATAATTATTTTTGTTATGTTGTCTTATACTATAAATATAGTACTCCGTTTTCAAATAATTTTCTTATCGAATAATTTAACATACAATATTATCTAATTAGGAGTTTCGAGAGCATGTCATAGAAACCATGCGTCGGTGCTCAAATCGTTGTCCATACACATATATCTCATACAATTATAAAATTATTATTCTATTTATAGGTTTTAAATATTAGATATTTCACTCCTTCACGCCTCTGTTAACCGTGAAATGGTACTAAACTAGTGTGATACAACTTCTTCTGTGGATCCAAACCCGACATCTTTTAGTATCGAGGAAACCTTCACTCTATTATGCTAACTTAGGAGACCAACTCTCTATAAAGAACTCAACCTTTATTCACAATACAAACTTGATGTTGTGCACTCTTCTTGTGGGTGGCTACCTATGACTCACACATAGACACTAGGACACCATGGCAACCTTACCATGTTACATGGACTCGAATTACACTCCAAGTCATGCATCTTAGGGGAGGGAGGCACCCTTATTTATACTTGTACATGGTCTCTAGGATGTTGCCATGTGACAACATTTCACACTCTTCTAACCAAAATATCTATCTCAACGTATTCATCCTTATCCTAATATCTAGATATGTCTTGCCATACATAAATATCTAGTTTCTAGATTCTTATTTACTTTGCCATAAAGATATAGTTCTAGACTCTTCTACAACAAATACCTTCTCTCTTGTGCTTTTCTAAATATTCCAAGTGTACATTACCATAATTTAACAATAAGTAATTTTTGTACCTCACATTTATTATCTAATTATAGGTATGTTACTAAGACCACGGGAAATGACAAGAGTGCACGATGAAGAACCCAAGCATAATTCCAATTCCTTTTTAAAAAGGATTGTATAGCTAGTACGGAACTCCAATTGTTTGTTATTGAAGAACACGAAAGCAACTAATTGATTCTGATGCCGATCACCTCCGTACTGCGATCGTTCTAGACAATCACACGAAGACGAGAGGAAGGGTTGATACAAGTACCTAGCAGTTCGTACCCGCACCAGTTGTAACCAGCTGCCATAAGATTGACTTTGTACCTGCAATTAATTATTGTTTCTTGTGATACACTTAATATAATCAGGGTTAAAATAACACTCGGCTATTAATTCTTGTTGTTGTTATGACACACTATACCTACAGCTGGAACAAACTGACAAGACAAGAACGAGCACACGAAATGTACATAATTGCTCGACTCGACCGGAGTTGTGTAGTGTAGCGCGGGGCACTTCATCTCGTGACATTTTCCGTTTGACATAATCGAGATTCAGATAGATACTGATCGAACAAAATGACAAGGAATCAAACAAAAAGAGACCAAGCCATATCAGACTACTCCAACGAAATCAAGCGAAAATCAACGCTGACATGCAGGTGGCAACCCCGCCAGGAATGACCGATGATGTTGATCGAGTATCGTTCACCAAAGCTCTACCTTGATTTCCTTAGCTTCGCTGTGATAGCTAGGCCTCCATGGTGGACGGAGCCAACGTCCGCCGCCAGTTTGTTCCATCGGCCGGCGTCGAATGAGTACGTATTACCTTTGGGTTGTTGCGGGCGCGCGCAAGCTTAGTAACTTGCTGCAGTAGAACCCCCTGCCTTGTTGTTTTTGTTTCCAATGGCGCGGATGTAAACATTTCCTGTATGGTGGTCACTTTGGTCTTGTCTGAACCTTCTTTTTCTTAATACAATGACGCGCAGTCCTCCTACGTGTTCGAGAAAAAAAGAATAAATACGTATTTCTTGTTAGAACTAAAAGAGGGAAAAGAGAGAAATGGAAATACGATTTGCCCACAAGAAATCGATGAAAAGATAAACAACGTTATCCTGATTTATTTACATGAAAGGTTCAGTGTATGCAGCCTGAAAATAAGCTAGTAGAGGATGAGTGCGGCTGCCCTAGTTGGAACTCATTTGGCTGCTTGCTAGATTAACTAATAAATAATGTCACCCGAGGATTTCTCTTAGAATAAATAAAAAAAGTTGGTGGAATCCATGAGTTAACAATGGCATATATATCTCTCACTCACGTTATTTGCTTACTGGGCATGCAGTAAGCATCATGTGCTACTGCGTGATCAATGGAGCCAAAGATGCTTATTAATTGTAGCTAGTCACGATCGACGACGTGGACGTATTCGTGAAGGCTGAAGCAGTAGCACGTTAGATCTTCTTGCTGGTATCGGATCGATCACAATGGAGTATTTTAGGGCACAGGCTGATGTGGATGTGCATGTGTAGTTCTGATCTTCTCAGATCCCTATATCGTTAGTCAGTTGGAGGTACGGTACCTGCAAGTACAGGTCCGGTACAGATGCGTCCGTACATGCTCTCAATATGCGTCGTCGGTGGCCATCAGGCCAAATTTAGTGCCATTAGTCAACTCTTAATTAATTAGTACTCGTAAAAAACAAATTAGAATTCAGCAACCTTCGCAAAGAAAAATATAGTTCGATCAGCAACATTTTCTACTATGCGGAACCAAACTTTTACTGTATGTCCGTGGATCTTGAGGGTGGATGGTATATGAACGACGAAGACTGGTCCATTAATTTCCGATCGAGGAGTCCTTGATTGATTGCTGTGCATTATGGACCGGGACTTGACCCTCTTTATTACACTTGTAAAAAAGTGGTAATTCCACGGAGATGGCATGAGGCCCTGGATCAACGCGAGTCATCGGCACGGGCGGTCGTGTGACGAAACTGGACCGGCTCGACTCGACATGTGGGTTTTTTTTTGGGGGAGACCTACTTTATGGTGCACGTTTCCACGTTGGATAGATAAGTGGAAACACGTATAAAGCTGGTATGTACACGGTAGAACAGAATTACATGATGACTGACTTATGATGGGGTCCCCATACACAGTAAGGCAGTTCGTGGTCTTACCCCGGCCCACGCACGCACCGAATGAAGCAGCAGTGCCAGGCAGCTTCATTCGTTTCTTCCCAGGTACTAGTGCTTAATTTCTAGAAGAAGAATGCATGCAAGCCAGTCAACCAAACGTACTGGCACCGGGTCTGTTATGCAGCAATATAATTACATTGCAGATCTGCAGACGCATGCACATAATCTTGGGGTAATCATGGTTTCAGTAGGCTCTGCACATATGGCTGCCTTTCTGCCTGCAATTAGTTTTCATGTCAGCAAAAATATGTTCTGAACATCAATTTCAGTCCAGACAAGGTAGTACTGGTGTACTACACTCTATCATCAGAAATGGTATGATTGTATTTGTGTGCCCGTGCGCGTGGTTTGTTGACTGTACCTGATCGACGCGGATCATCTTAAAGAGACACAATGCAGCTGTTGCATCTGAGTACTATTTGGTAGTGCTATTGCTGCCATCTGAGCTCAAAGTACACAAAACTATATATAACAAAACAAACTCAAAGAAAATTAAAGCAGCCGTGGTACTAGTTTTTTCCAACTTGAACTCGCGTGTGACAAATTAAGAATTGAAATGCCAACGAGAAATCAATAAGTTATACGCCGCCTGTTCCCACCAGGGTCTTTTTTCTTCCTCTTTTTTTTTTCCCGAAACGAACATTCTTTGGTCCTTCCTGCTCCTGGCTTCATTGTGCCTTGTTCTCTGAAGACCACGACGCCTGCTTTGAAGTTTGAATACACATGTTGTACGGTAAGAAGGTGTGAAAAGGTGGTAAAGACGAAGGCAGTGCATGTGCGATGGTGATATGCAGTTCCACGAGCACAGGATGCAGAAAAACTGCGCCCGCGATATTTAGACTTTTTTGTTTTGGTTTGAAAAGGCATTGAAAATGCGGTAGTAGTGCTATTGAATGGGGTTTCGAAACTGGCACTAGCCTGGTCGTTGCGTTGCATCACCAGGGAGACCTGCCAATAATGCTTGCGATTGACACATTGATTTGATTTTTTTTCATGCTTGCTTCGCATTGATTTGATTTTTTCAAACAGCAACTTCCTAACGTTTTCTCAAAAAAAGGAAGGAAGGCATAGAAATGCTGTCGGGGTCGGACCGGCGACGCAAAGAAGACCTCCCCGGCGGTCCAGCATGTGGGCCGCGCCAAGTCTTGCTGTTTGCTTCCTAATAATTTCAGGAGTCTAAACTTTATAGCTATCACATAAAAAAGAATCTTACTATTTAGGTGTACTTAAATAAAGTTTAATTATAAAATAAATTAAAGTCCCCTAAATAATTCACGAGACGAATCTAAGAAGATTATTTAAGTCATGATTAGAAGATTGTTACTGTAGCATCACTTTAATAAAATACAGATTAATTAAGCTCATTAGATTCATCTCGAAAATTAGCATCAATCTATCAAAAAGGTTTTATTATTAAATTAATTGAAATATTCATAAATTATAAGATTTTTTTTAATGTGATAGTGCTAAATTTTAGAGTACAGAAAACAAACATGGAGCTAACGTAACAGTGCGAGTAGAGACAATGACGGCGGCTGCGCGCGCGCGACTTGACCGTCAGTCAATTCGTCTCCCTCCGCATCTTTCTGGTATCTTTCTGTGGCTGCTATGCCAACTGACGACCAAGAATCTCCCCTTGCACCATCATGCACGGCTTCCCAAGTCGTAAATTTCTTGTCGTACAGCAGCCCAAAGTAAGAAACCGTCGCGCATTGATCGGTTTCCTCGCGTCTTGGACGAGCCCTCCCTCGGCGAAAAACAGGCACTACTGGACGTTGTCAAAAACAGGGAAAAAACCAAGACTCGGTCAGTTTTATCTGGCGTTAACTCATACTAAGTACTCATACATGTCCCGGTCCCAGGCAGGCAACAAGTCATGGTCTTGCCCCGGCCCTCGCGCGAACGAATTGGCAAAACAGTGCCAGTCACCTCCATTCTTTGGTTCCTAGCTATAGGTGTAGTAGATTCTTTTGCCAATTACTCCAGAGAATCAACACGTGCTTTTGCTTGGTCTCCATATATAAGACATGGCCGAATAATATCACCTTTCTTTTCTGCAAGAAGAATGAATGCAGTTCAGTCAACAAACCTCAAGATCTAGTGCGTGCGCGCGTACAGCACGCGCATCACCAGCTGCAGTATGTACGTAGCCATTACTTGGGGTAATAATGGTTTAATTCAGTTCCCACGATTTCTGAACATATCTACCTCTCTGGCACTCCAGAGTCCAGATATCTTTTGTGGTGTCAGTGTTCATAACGGCCCACTAGTAAATTTCTTCTACAGGGCTCCACGTTTAGCCTTGATGGTTCGCAAGAGAAGACACAAGGATGCATACTCGTGTTTCTTGCTGTACGTATACAACAGAGGAGTGAGAGGAGCAGTCTCCGAGTCTCAATGGTGCGTGTGTGTGTGGAGGCGATGGTCAGATGATGATGGTCACATCAAAAAGAGTAAGAGTCTTTTTGAGTTATAAAGTTTAGACCCTAGGAAACGAACATAGTCATAGTATGGTAAATCAATGGCAGACCCAGGCCCGGCGACCTTGGGCGCCTGCCCGAGCTCCCTGCGGGAGAAGCTAACCCAGGTGGACTAGATTAATTCCAAAATGAGTGTTAATTAGGTTATTTGGCTACTTGTGCAAAGAAAAATTTTCAAATAGAGTATCGCCATGGATTTTGTTCTAGCTTCAACTAGATATTAATGGTTATATGCTTGTGTGAACTTGGTATCTGTTGCAATTTTCGCTCGGGCTCTACAAATTTTTCGAGTCCACGACTGTAGTAAATCACTGTAATTTTTATTGACGGGCTAACAACGGTGTTTGTGGTGGAATCAAATCCCACAAGGAGACATCGCCACTAAAAATCGATTCAAAAACTAAAACATAACTACATCAACGATATTTCCGGCTACTTCTATGCAGGATCCATCGATAGTGCTGGTAGCTAGCTGCAGTCTGAGTTTAAAGTGCATTTCCATCATGTACACGTGTGACAGATAAAAAAAAATTATTGAATGAAAGCTATGGCGCTTTTCCAACCTCTTTCTTTCGTCCTCCCCTTTCTTTGACGCGCTATTTTTTTTCCTTTGTGAATGTTTGACGCGCTCTTTTCAAGTTTCAATATGATGTACGTGCGGCATGAATTCTAAGAAGGTATAAAGGTGGTAAATAAGAAGCCGCCATGCACGTGCAACGCGCATAAACGGATGCAGAAGAATGCGGCCGTGACAACACTTTTTCCTGCTGGTGTGAAATCAGATTAAAAAGACTGTGGAGGAAGTACGCGATGGAATAGGGGAAGTTTCGCAAGTGGCTGTTTACCTCGTCGCTGAATTGCTCATCACGCGCAAGTGGACGGCCAATATATATGTGGAATATATTGCGGCACTTTTGCAGTGAATTTCTTGTTCTTTTCAAGCTTGAGAGGGCAAGTATCTTGACATTGATTTGATTTCTTGTGGCAAATAACCCCCAACGTTTTATCTCTTTAATAACTATGTGCAACAGTGCAAGCGCAAAACAGCAGGAAGTTAGGCGTAAAAGAGAGAAGACCTGGACCCGGCCGATCCACTTGTATAGCTTGCTTCCCGATCAACAGTACGAGTGGGGACGATGGTGGCTGCGCGCGCACGACTTGACCGTTAATTCGCGGAGGAATCATGCACGATCGAAGAAGAATCTCCCTTCAAGCATGCACGGCTTTCCCATATACTAGTAGTAAATTTCTTTGGCCAGCCGTCTGAAACAGTTACTCCCTGATCGTACTGGTGAAACCGTGACCGGAGATTGGCCTATTATTGGATCTAGTATTCAACTTTGGAGCATTGATTTCCTTGCATCTTTGGCTTCTCGGCGAAAAACAAGCACTAGCACGCATTTTATGCATGGTGCACGTACCGATAGAATATACGTATATCTGGGACTCCTACGATCAACCAATCGGATCTCTCGTAATAAAAAGGCAGTATCGTACTTTCGCAAGTGTGAGGAAAACAGGTTACTAAAGACTCGGTCCGTCGTTGCCCTTGCCCAAAAAAAGAAGAAAAACTAGGTCCGTCCTCTGGCATCCGCGGTGATCATTGAAACTTTCTTTCCTTTGATTTGAGGTTGAGAGGATATTTTATTACTATTGGAGAAGAAAGACTTGCCCACCTCGTGGGCTGGGCTGCACGGACTTGTGGCGGAGAAAGGCCTTTCCTTATTGGGCTGCATCCAGCAGGTAGGTACGGGCCACGTCAAGGAAATTTGTCTTGTCCTTTAAACCGGCCCAGATTGTACGTAACAAAAGACACCCGGAAGCAGCCATCTATTTATTCCTGCCATGGACCATACTTCATGTTTTTTTTTGTGAGAAAAATACTGGTAGAATTCTTCTGGTCCAAATACTAGAACTCGCCGGCCAGAGGATAGATGATTGGAAGCGGTAGGACCGCCAACTTTTGTGGAGCTCCCAACGAGACCATCACATGCCGGTGCCACAGTTACTGTGGGCCGCTACGCACTACAACAGGACCAGATCTTAATATAATCCCGCCCCAGGGTCCCGGCACTCTCTTCTTCTAAGTATTGCCATTGGCAGTTGGCACATGCGCGCGTGCTGCCGCTTCCGGCACCGACAAGCCGTAGAGGGATCACGAGGGGACACTGATTACATACTAGTCTCTCTTCCTCCATTAACTTACTCTTTTCATTCTAAATTATACGGTGTTTGCAACAACTAATTTAGTTTAACATGAACTTAATTTGTTATCCTGAACATCATCACATGTTTAAAAATTCAAGTAGTAGCTACAATCCAGGATGACATTGTGCATGGATGGTCCAACCTAGGACGTGTGGTTTTAGTTAGAGAGGACCGCTCTGATTAACCATGCATATGGTCCATGCATCAATCTTTTTTTTAAAAAAAAATTCTCAATGAAGCTCCATGCATGTATCATTCACCCCCACAAATGAAGCACAGAAATCTACTCCATTCATTGATGCCAGGCGGCCCAGCAAAGGCAAGTTCATTCGTTTAATAATTTGCACCGTGCTTAAATATCTCTATCGCCACGAACAATACATCTACGCAAGTTGCTCACCGGGGACACTGTTTAGAAGAGGAACAATAATGGGAGCCACGGCGGCAGGCAGTCGCGACGATGACCTTCGAGTCTCCGTTGGACATTGGCCAATCATCACTTTCCCCACCAGAGGATCCATGTGCGCCTTCACTACAACTTGCAGCAGTCATCAATCCCAACATAATTAAACAGAACTTATAATATAGTACTCCATCTAATATTTTTCTCCCTTAATGTTATGAACAATGGTGGACGACGAAAAAAAAACAGAGCTGTGGCGCAATCCATTGCAATGCTAAACGTTTGCATCTGTATTTGTTAGTATATAATTATATATACATGGAACCAAACAATCATCTTAAGTCCTTCTGTAAAACATTGAGCAACGACACCGGTTGTACACATCAAAATAGAAGAATTTAAAGGGGAAAAAAACTTGACGTTGCTATATATATATATATATATATATATATATATATATATGATCAGGACCGCTCGTGGGGGAAGCCCGCGTCCGCCTCCCGGCGACGGGCGGAACCCTAGCCCATTACCCGTCGCCGCCCGGCCTTCCCCTCTGCTCCCACCTTGGCCCGCCGCCGCCCGAGCAAGCTGCGAGCCGCAGCTGCTCCGCCGTGAGGACGGCTTAGGTGCTCCGGCAATAAGGCGTAGCGCCGAGGCGATTGGAATGTGGGTGCGGCGACGGCGTGGCTGCCGGCGCCTTTCCGGTCCCCTCCGGCTGCGATCTACGGCCTTGTTGTTGATGCAGTGGTGCGCCGTAGGACGGCACACGTGGCGACAGTGGTGTGCCGCGGATTGGACGACGGAGGTGGTTGCACGAGTTGGCCGACCATGTTCGGTTGGTGGGTGTGCCTTTGGCGCGTGTTGTTGTGCGCGCGAGGGTGTTGTGTTTGGTTGTTGAAGACGGTGGTGCGCGCATTGCTGTCGCAGCCATTGTTGGAGGGAGGTTGGCGCAGTGTGAGGATGACCGACCGGGAGCCGTGGGCCGGTGTTGGGAGCGTATTCGGAGATGGCGAGTTTGAATCGGGAGAAATCCTGTATGGTGTCGACCATGCCGGCAATGGACGTGGTCTCCCTTGTTGAAGGCGTTGCTGAGGTTCTAGCCATCTTCGAGGCTTCGTGGACGAAAGCTCGGATCCGGCATACCGAATCGGGTGGCGGTGGAGTCTAAGCGTTACAACCTTCTTGAAGGTGCCATCTAAAACAACTCCTGCTCTCGGCGGTTCCCATGTTGCGTCGGGTTGTTCTGTGTTCATGTTGGGGTGAGTTGTGTGCGATGGGTATGTTGTGCTCGGGTGTGGTGTGTGTTGTGTTAATGTGCGGCCGTACGGGTTCTTGTCCCGTTTTCTCCTTAATATAATGAAGCGCAGCTCTCCTGTATTTTCGAGAAAAATATATATATGATCAGTAGTTGACGCTGGTGGAGAGAAAACAAGGTATGGCAAGAGCCCAACCTTACAATACCGAGTGCTCCCCATTGATTATGACAAAAACTCATTTCTGAAAATAAGTAGTAGGGGTGATTTTTAAATCACAAAACAACTAAATTAAGCATACACACGCACGGGGCTGCTCTCTCTCTCTCTCAGTAAGTATTATTTATTTATGTTGTTACTAATAGTATATTAGAAGCGATGATCGAATTATTATACTCTGATTCCATGTTCCCCAATGAGAAGTGGCTGGACCCAAGTGGCATTTTCCACGGATGGCGACACGCGAGCACAAATCAGCTTGCCAGTAGCCCCTCCTGATGCAGCACGATACTCTCGATAAAAAAAATATGACCTAACACTACAACGACACGATATTTTGACAGGACACTACAATCCTGGTCCCTGCTATCATATATTTAATTGGATTCCATAAGCTTAGCCGATGAGCTAGTTTTATTTCACACTGCCTACATATATGGGTCGTCATTAGGACATAGTAGTCCAGGGTGGCGAAAGGGCCTTTATATGCATGCGTTGTGGCCAAATAGGACACCCACTACCGACCTATAATTACGTGTTAATTATATCTAAGTAATCGATGCTAAGTGAAACGTCCTGCTCTTCTTCTTTCATTGCCTTTACATTCTCTCCGCTCCTTTTATAACTTGCGTGGTTGAAAAGCTTAACAGCTAGTAGAGCTATCTCCCATACCAAAGTCAACACTAAAAAGGATGGATATATATAATAGCTATCGCCCAACACTTCATCTTTTCCCCCGGCCCTTGATCGGCCGTCCTGTTGCCTCAGACCTAATTCTTGCTTTTTCGTAGCATTCGTCTCTACTGATCGGCGATTACAATGCATGCACTCTACTCTATCTTTTTTTGAGCCTCTCATCTATACTCGGTACAGCTGTAGTATCTGTTCGTATACGTACACACTCACGCACTCACACCACAACTCACGCCAACACACCCTACGTACACGAATAGACCTACAACTACACACAGTACGAAATACCGCGTCCTCGCAGAGATCACCGAAATTCCTTCCGATGTACGACGAGGACGTCGTGCTCCTTTTGTGGCTCCACGCTTCGAGAGGCGAACAGGCATACACAACCTGGAAATATATTCAGGGGACATGCCCCGGTAAGGCCCGAGTGCGATCCCACGGATCGAACCCGGGTGGCCGCGTTGCCGCCAGCGGCTGCAGGCCACACGAGCTACCGCTCGTCCTCCACTCTCCTCTATCTTGTGCAGTTTTTAGATTCCTTCCAAACTGCTTGTACTTAATATATGGACTCCCCATAAAAATATATACTGGTACTAGTATTTATCCCAGTAGGTAAAGTATCTTATCTTATATATACTAATTAGAGACTCCTTTTGACACCTCCACATTAATTAGAAGAAAATTAAAAAAATTATCACAAAAAAAAACATCCGATCATTAGTTTAGATGGTCAACGATCCATAACCATTGGATCTTATGTAATCCCCTCTCACTTCAGCTTACGTAACCTTCCCTCTCTATGTCTTCGTAGGTTATGGAATACCTCTAAATCAACTTACTAATCTACTATTTCCTGCGGCAACGGAAAGAAGCTTCCCTGGAACAAGGGCGCGGCTTATCTCCTCCCGTTTCCTCCTCCCATGCCTACTTTTGCTACATGGCAATTTTCTACTCAGCCTCAATGAAGGAGCCCCGTAGCTAAGTCTACTTTCTGTAGAGGCAGATTGCATGGATTGTGTGCAAAATAAAATTTGCAAGACAACTAATCAGAAAACAAAGTCTCGGGAGAGAAGCACGAAGACCGTGGAGCTGCTTCTCCTTGGGAGAGAATTCGTCGACCGTCCGTGGTGCGCACCACAATGATCTCACCAACCGCGACAAGGAGGCCTGCAGTATCACGGGCGCCAGAGGCAGTGAGTAGTGGCACTGCATTGACGACCGCGTTTTCAACTGGGAAGACCACAACGCCGAGCTCAGATCCCGGCTTGCATCCTCATCAAGGCCTGTCGACCACGTCGTTGTTGATGCAGCGGCTGTTATCCCTTTCGATCGAGCATGCTGCTGAAGCCTGCTATGAACTCAACAAAGTCGGATGTCGATGTCGATGTATAGCTAATCAGGAGTCATAAAGTCTGAACATAGTAAAGGATGCGGTGGATCGGATTTCGGTGGAGCTGCTATTGGCGCCATGATTCATTGGAGCCGAAAGGGCTTGGACAGAGGAGGGAGATACAGATACCGGTAAATGAATTGTACTCAAATTTATCATTTCCTTAAACGTTGCGTCTGGTACGGCAGTTCTAGCTCCTTCGTTGAGGCTGGATCCTAGAGAAACATGGCCCAATAGAAAACTTCCACATGGCGGGAGTAGGCACGGGAGGAGGAAATGGGAGGAGAGAAGCCGCATCCGAAGAGGGATGCCCCGGCATGCTACAATATTGGATGGGCTGCCATAACCCTATGACTTCATCCTGCTTCACACGTTCGTCATGTTCTTCATTCCTCTACATGTCTTCGTACATATCGAATACCTCTAAATCAACTTAGGTTGTGTTCGTTTCCTGGGGTCTAAACTTTATAGCTGTCACATCAAAAAGAATCTTACTATTTAAGAGTACTAAATAAAGTTTGATTATAAAATAAATTACAGGCCCCTAGACTAATTTACGAGACGAATCTAATGAGGTTAATTAAGTCAGTTACTGTAGCATCACTTTAGCAAAACATAAATTAATTAAGCTCATTAGATTCATCTCGAAAATTAGCACCAATCTGTCAATAGAGTTTTATCATTAAATTGATTGAAATATTCTTAAATAGTAAGATTCTCTTTGATGTGACGGTGCTAAATTTTAGAGGGCAGAAGCAAGGCCTAACTAATCTACTATTTCTTGCGGCAACGCAGAGAACCTTCCTTGGAAGAGCCCCGGCCGTCATGCTGCAATTCTGGATGGGCTGCCATGACCCTATGACGCCATCATGCTTCACACGTTCGTTAGGTTCTTCATTGCCGCAAGTCTGCCCCCAAAGAAGCTTGCCATCGCGGCTACCTGTATCATGTGTGCTTGACGCATGGTTAAATTATTTACAGATTTGCTTGTGTAAAGGACGGTCCTATGCCCTCAACAAACACCTAGGATTACCAACCATTGATTGCTTGATCTGAGGTGCATCTAAAGTCAGCCATGATTAGTACTAAGCTGAATGCTAATTTCGACGCGGAATCAACCATCAGCAAAGCCGCTGGTAACATTCAAGGAAAGTGTAATTAGGCTCGACGACATGATTCTGTTGGCCATATCTTCGCTTTTTTTGACAGTAAGTTGACATGCTTTATCCCAGTTAAGGACTATGGAAACAATCTAGGCCTTTATTTGTGTGCAACGCTGCAACTTATGATCCTTTCTATGTTTGTTTGTTTCCTCTTTGTAACACAGGAGTGCAGTGTAGTGATTAATAGCATTGAAAAAGAATATAATCTTAAGTGTCAGTTAAGAACAATCGGTAGGTACAACAAGTTCTAACATCCTACATCTACTTTGGCACGTCTACTCAGAATATAATTAGAACACTAAAAATAATGTGTGGATATATTTTTCCTAGCAAATATATATCAGTCATACAAAAATCTGATAATGGCAAGTGGGTTGTTAGTGGTAACCATATATAAGACAATCAATTTGCAAAGAGTTGTGGTGTAATAATCATAAATTACTTCGTGGCCGCTGTTAGACTATGGCAGACACGGCTGCTTAAAAAAAAGAAATATTATTGTGCATTTGTAAGATCATTTGCATAGATAAATATAACTAATTAATTTATGGGAATTGTTGTAGAGCCAACCCGAATGTCCAACTCTCGTCCAACTGGATAAATATATGGTAATTAAGTGTTTTAAATTTCCAAATGATGATATCTAGTTTCTATAATAGCAAGAGTTGTACATGAGTAGGACGATCGGGTTGGATCTATAGCAGTACTTTTAATTTATTCATCATAACCACACTCGGTTTTTTATAACATATCAGTGGTTAAAGATTACAATGTTTGTAGGACAGATTTTTGGATGGAAAATATAATAGAGGTGATTGTAAGTATTTACCAAATATTTTAAGTAGAGAAACAAATACTATTTTAGGATGGTATATCCCTCAGTCAAGTGAAATACTATACTTGTACTCTGTTTTTTTTAGAATAAGAGCATATGTACTCATGCAGATCGCTTTCAATTAATTGTGTTTTAGCTGTTTTTTTTTCATGATCATGATATACAAAGTAGTAAATCATCATGTTTAGTTATTCATGTACAATCCAGTAGTTTTTCAGTATATAATAATCTAATATAAAACATAGGAACATCAAGTGAAGTTAAAATTGTCAAGCACTTTTTTAGTAGTTAGTCAAGCACTTTTAAAACTGCTAGTCCGTGCATTTGCACGGGTTGATCAGCTAGTTATCATAATACTTGTGTGCTATGTGCCCCACAATAATTGAAACATTTGCCGTCCTTACTGTTGACTAGCTTTAGGCTCCAACTGTATGTATATATAGATGTTCCATGCTCACTTATTGTAGTATAAGCCTATAACTATAAGCTATAGTGTTGTTTGGTCTCTTTCACTTTCAAGATCGCCAAGAAATACCACTAGCTATATCTAGTACTATTAGCTAGTAATGGAGATTTTCTTGTGGGCAATCTAGGAGTAGAGAATTTGTACGGATGCACAGAATATCCAGTACCTAACTACTCCACTAATCGAGTAGTAGCTTCTTGGAGATTCTAGTGGGTGGAGTACTATAGTAGTAGTAGTTCGTACAGGCAGCACATACTACTACATGTTAATTTCAGTACAAGACGCCGTAGCCCATTTATGGATAGCTTGCTCCTCGTCCTAGCGTGAAGAATCTGACTGCAGAATCTTTTTGATATACTGTAACTGCATTATCTTCAGGTGAATATTTTTCTCAGATGTGCTGTTGCGAGAAGCATGTGGGCCATTGGTGCAGATGCAGTAGAATACTCCCCGCATGCATCATGCATGCCACAGGCAGGGCAGCCACGCAAGATCTTATCCACGGTCATGGGAACTGGTGAACTGACAGGTGGGCCAACGATGCTGCCATCAACCAACAGGGAGCCAGTGGACGCGAACTGGTCATCGACACGTCAGGCTAGAATTCTCGGCCGTAGGTTGCAGGGAATTGACGGCCCAAGATTCAGACTGCACATCAGAAAAAGTTTTTTGTCAGCTGCCTCGCAAGCAAGCGTGCCGTGTATTGCATCCAGTGCCATCACATCAGCGGTTATAGTATAATTTTGGCACGAATGCCGGTGCGATCAATCTGTTGCTGATCCATCGATTGATCCACCTTGCAACTTGCAAGCGTCAACCTATCAAATAAAGTTTTCCCTCAAAAAGAAAACCTATCAAATAAAGTTACGTAGGATGTCAATGTATGGTCGTTAATTCGTTTGCAAATTGCATGTAAATAGTATACATTTCCCTTTCAATTTCTAATTTCAAGATACCTGGCAATTTTCTTAGCTCAAAATGGAACTGTGGAAATGTTACCCTAATATCATCACTTAAAACCGAAGAATGTGTACTCAAAATAAAATTATAAATATCTTTTAATGTGACATAAAAAGAATATGCCTGAAGGAATTTTAAGCATAATTAATTTAGCCGACAGATGTACAGCCCGAGCCAAATGCAAGTGAAGGATAGGAAACTGAAGCTATAATAAGTATTTTATATTAGTAATTAGTAATGTATTTATTGCTAGTATAATTGTTTTTATTATGTTGATGTAGTACTCTGTTTTTTTCTTTTGTCGACGTCCGACATCAACAACTCAAAAATGGACGAGTATTATTTAAATCATAGTATGTTTCTATAATAAAAATATATTAACTTTTGAAGTATAACACTCGTTAAGTTAATTTTTTCTATTTTATTATTTAAGAAATCAACCAAAGTTTGCTTAGCTTAGACATTATGCTTAATTCCATTGAAAGTGGATTTGCATATGTTAACTACAGGTCAAAGCTTACGGAAGAGTTGAATGTCGCACCCGAACAAGCTTGCTTTCATGAGACTAATGCGACGTTTGACATTCTTGCACGCATTAAGTCTTGCACCAAGGTTTTTGCACTTAATCTCAATATGAACTTAAATGATAAGAGAATGATTTTTGTGGGCATAGGGGCATGTGCCCACCCTAACTTTTTTATTAATTATGATTAAATATAAATATTAAATATCTAATTATACTATTAAATATGTCAGACTAGTTGTAGATATATTGTCAAAATATAAATTAAAGTACATAAATATCAATTTCTAACAAATTCGTTAAATTTAATCAAATTCTACATAAATATTAGCGCTGATGTGGCCAATATGATCATGAGGCTACAACAACTACATAATGAGTTATGCTACTATGTGATTAGCGAGTTAGTAGAGTTTGGCAGATTATTGTCGGACTTCGTTGTGGAACTTGTGAAAAAGGGAGCAAAACTGTGTGGCGCATGAGCTCGCACAACTAGCTAAGCTAATGCGCCATACAACAGTGTGGTGCCTGCGTGCGTCGGTGTGTGTTGAGCAAATTATAACTCAGGAGTGTAACTTTGTCTCTGAGTAATGAAATGCCCCTTTTCATCGAAAAAAAGACTAGTTAAGCGACATGGTCCATACATGCATACACATTGGCACATTGCTGCATCCAAGCAAAAGCAGATGGATCCCTGCACAAGTAGACAGAGTCGTCCCTAAGTAAGAACCTTTCTCCCCAAGCAAAGAGGCAAAGAGCTAGCTTGCATGCACTAGCGAAAAAAGTCGAAATCATGAGTTGCTTGCTAGCTTCAAATAAATAATATGTATACGTGCAGCGTCTAAGGTGTAGTGCCAATTGAAAGCAACACACGGAAAAGTTTGAGTAGAAAACAAAACGATGGTGACCAAAAAGCACAAAAATAAAAGTTGCATCCAACTCAGGTGGTGACTTGGTTGCTAATTAACCCTACAAAGCATTTGTTTCATACATATTGCATCGCATGTATATATATGTACTGGTGGTAGTAAGTGGAGACGCATGCACCTTTTCACTTTCACATCCTCCCATGTTGTAGTTTGTTTAGCTTACTTGTCAAAAAGGTTGCACTGAGGACAACTTTGCCACGTTAGAGGCACCAATAGTCGCCGCCCCAATAATCATTTCCCCCTTTCTTTTGGGCTCCTAATAGTAATCAGTAAATTCCCCTTGAGTATATTATTTTCCCTACTTGAAAAGCTTTGCAAACAAGCACATATATATAAAAAAGATAGCTTCTATCAGGCACTCAGATTATGTGCTCATATATACTTTAATAACCAGCTGGTGCTGGAATGTCCCATATGTAGTGTGACTTTTATTTCACATTTTTTTAGAGAAATCCTCATCTCCTGCTTATTTAAGTCTAAGGAGTACTTTTTGGAGTAGTATTTTCGCCTGAAGCTACAATTGACAAGAAACGGTTGATGTGCACACAATAGCTAAAATGCGACCATGTGATGGAAGCATTGAGCATTGCTCCGTTAATACTGCCTTTAGGCAGAGAGAAGTGGTTCCAGCCGTGTGGTTAGTTTAGACTTTCTACGAACGCCTTTTGCTTCTAGCATGTTCACAACTTTTACCAACAGCTTTGCTTGTGTCCAATATAGATACGCCATTGCTTTCCTTAAGTATCATATCATGTGCAAATGGTTTTTCGCACCATCCTTTTATTTTTTTTCGAATAAATGGTGCGTACGATTCTATACGAGCTCCCGATGCTCTTATTAGTCGTCAATTCCTTTTCCTAATAAGGTACCAATCGCACCCATAATGTATTGTTTAATTATTCGGTACGTCGGTACAAGAAGTCAAGAACAAAGGGAGGATCCAGGCAATAATGAGAGAGATATCATGGAAATGAATCATCGGAGGCCTACTGCTTTTTTGTAGAGCAAAGAATATTACAATCTGTACTTGAGACTTCACTACATGGGTGGCACATTGGGACAAGGGCACCATTTTGTAAAGCACTTGACCTAACATTGTGACCAATTTTAGTTTGCCCCATTGGGTGAGGCTTCGTACGAACCTATAAAGAAACGACTCTGAATCGAGCCAGCAAATTATCAAAGGAATGGCACTGTCCTTTCGCCTTTGGAACGGTAGGCGTGGGCCCGCTTGGACGATGGTTACATGAAGGGCTCTCGCTTGTGGTGGCCAGCTTCGCACAACACGAGCAGAAGAGCGAGTACAAAATTAGTTGTGTGGACTACTTTGGCGGACGACGGGCTGTGCCGAGTCGGATCCACGGCAAAGTCCGACCCGGGCACGTCAGCCCCCACGAACACGACGCCGACCACGCTCCAGTCCAGCGACGGCATCGTCGACAGCTTTTCGTAACGAAAAAGAACGCATGTCCCACGGTACACACCACTTACCAACAAAAAAACTAGAGCATTTTAGCAATTAGCCAGAGAGCAATGTACGTCAATGTGACTTAGCCAAACATCTAGAGTATCACCACCGAATGTGCAGAGATCTAATATAAGTCACATTTGTGTCCAATGGTTGTCAGAAACTAGCTACATCTATTTGTTGTTATACCCCGTTATACATTACTCTCTCCGTTCTGATGATGTTAACGTTTAGGATAGTAGAAATGAAATAATTTCGATTAGTTTACCTGTTTGAAGTAATCATTTTACGAACAAAGAAGTATAAAACAGGGAAAGCATCTGAGAGCCATTAGTCTCAAAAAATTCAATTGAAAAATGTTGTGTGAGTTCATAACAACTAAATTGTGTGTGCTAAAGTAAACCATACAATAGTGATACTCGACCAAGATGCGAAGAATTAGCTGGATACTAAAAAGATCAGACAAGCTGGAGCCAACGGTTAAGGCTATATATGCGGTCAAGTATTAAAATTATAACTGAATCTGAGTAGACAAGACATGCTTTAAAGGAGACAACTCACATGCCATGTCATGGTGGTCCGTAAACATTAATAATATTTTAGTATATATTTTGATGTTTTGCAAGTGCAAAGAAAATATTTAAAAAATCTTTTATAAAAATAAAATGGGAACAGAACAAGTATCCACCGTTGGCTGAAACAGCACCAACTCAGCAAGTCTGAAAAAGTTGCTTTCTGTGAGAGACAAGACCAAAAAAACCCATGTTCGCAGCCGCCACCTCCCCCTATATAAACCTCACCCGCCCCTCCGCCATTGCGCATTTCCCCCACTTGGCATCCCCTTCTTCACTCTCTGCTGCCTCTTCCAGCCCAGATCGCGAGCTTGAGTGGTTTCTGCAGCGGCGATCGTGCCCAGCATGGAGCAGAGGAACCTGTTCGTGTCGGCCCTGGGCGTCGGCGTCGGCGTGGGTCTCGGCCTCGCGTCCGCGAGGTGGGCGGCGCCGGCGAACGGAGACGGCGGGGGAGGTGGCGAAGGAGTGGGCGTCGCGGAGTTGGAGGCGGAGCTGCGGAGGATGCTGCTCAACGGCGGCGACAGCGAGGTTACCTTCGACGAGTTCAACTACTACCTCAGGTAAACTTTGTTTCGTGGGGTTCGAGGAGGATCCGGATTGGCTTTGTGCGCGCACTGCAATTCGGTTTGGAAAGTTGAGAGCGATCGATTGGATTGGGTTCCATGCTTCTGAATTCGTTCGGTGGTCTCGCTCTTTGATCATTGGGGGAACTACCGACTCTGCTCTAGTAGAATACCAACTAGATCATGCGTACGCTTCACAATTTCAGATTCTCTCTTTTCTCAAACGTCGGCAGGATCTTAGGATGCGTGTTCTGTAAAAGCAAAAGGGATTTCTTGATACGCACAAATCGTAGCGCTTGAATTTTTTTTTCTATTAGTATCTGCTTCCGAACTAAGGGAGTAGTACTCTGTTTTTTTCTTTCTGTTAGCACTCTGTTTTTGTTCTGTTAGTAGGTGCTTCCGAATTTCTTTTCTGTTAGTGCTCTGTTTTTTCTGTTAGTAGATGTCATATTGAAATGGTGCTTCCCATGTTGCAGCGAGCAGACCAAGGAAGTGCTCATCAGCACAGCTTTCGTCCACCTCAAGAATGCAGAATTATCCAAGCACATCAGGAACCTTGCCGCCGCAAGTCGCGCTATACTGCTCTCCGGACCCACAGGTTTCCTCTCCGCCGCAAAAATCGCTTTCTTGGTGATCACCTATGGCTGTCAGTGTTGTTGACTGCTTGTCTTTGTGCAGAGCGTTACCTGCAGTTCCTCGCGAGGGCTCTATCTCACTACTTCAAGGCGCGGCTGTTAATCCTGGACGTCAACGACTTCTCGCTTCGGGTCAGAAAGAGACTGGTTATGACATTTAATTTTGACTTTGCAGTTGACCTCATGTTTTCTAAACTCTTTCACTGCTGGATGTTTCTGCAGATCCAAAGCAAATACGGGAGCTCCAGCAAAGCCGTGGTGAGTTACTGTGGCCCTGTTCGTTTCCAGGTATATAATTTCTAGAGGGGTCAAATCAAAGAGAATTTTATCATTTTGGAGTACTAAATAAAGTCTAATCTCGAAACTAATTGCAGACCCCCTATCTAATTCACGAGACGAATCCAACGAAGGTAATTATGGTGTTATTAGAAGATGTTTACTGTAGCATCACTGTAGCAAAACATAGATTAATTAGGATCATTAGATTCGTCTCGCAAATTAGAGGGGGTCGTGACATAGGTTTTGTTATTAAATTAATAAAAGTACTACTAAATAGTAAGATTCTCTTTGATGTGACAGTGCTTAAATTTTAGAGGGCAGGAAACGAACAAGGCCTGTGACCAAGGATTTTCTATCTTCTGACAAAAAACAATACTGAATGTTTTTTGTCTTTTGACAAGAGACTGTCCTGTTCGACCATCTTCATTTCTAGTATATATGCCGAGATCTTTTATCTTCATAATAAATCTACAGCACATTTGGTATTGATGCATTTGTTCCTGCAGGTTCAGAGTCAGTCCAAAGCTGAGACCACGTTTGGGAGGGTGTCTGATCTCATTGGTTCTTTTATAGCGTTTCCCAAAAAGGATGAACCTAGAGGTACAGCATATTCCGCTGCTAAATAGTGTATATGTTGCTTTGATTTTTCTTGACAAGAGGCAGTTTTAATATTTCTCTGTCATGCAACTCTAGACGAAAACTTCCTGTGATGTGCACTGTTATCTTGTCACTCTCTTGTGGAACCTTTCTTGGATTTGATTTTTTTTTTAAAAAAAATCCCTGGATGTGTTATGCAGAGTCATTGCATCGGCAGACAAGCAATACGGATGCAAGGGCAAGGTAAGATTGTCCTGTTTATATATATATATATATATCAAAAAAGATGAAAACAATCAGTTTTTAGTTTTATTCATCCATCCTTACTTTTCTTCAGAAGCTCTGATGGCTCTAGCTGCACACCTTCACTTCGGAAGAATGCTTCTGTATCATCTGACATGAGTGATCTTGCCTCACAATGCTCTGGATCTTCAGGTTAACTTTATTCAGTTGGTCTTTATTTGCTTTCTTTTAGTCACATGTGCAGAATTTAGTGTAGACAGCTCCTAGATCACACTTTCAGACTGCGGAGCTTGCATCCTCATTTTCTGGTAAACTTGTGTTCATGTGTCTATATTAGTTTTAACGTATAAATAGTCTCGCTGTGTTTTCTATCGCAAAACTCATCTCGTTAGACGTGTACTAGAGTAGAACTAGAGAATCCAATCGCATAAAAGTTTCTTACAGATCTTCATCCATATGTTGATCCAAATTTCAGTGAGGCGAACAGCTAGTTGGTGTTTTGACGAGAAAGTTCTTATACAGTCGCTCTACAAGGTCAGTATACTTCTTGACTGAACTTGGTTCACTATCTGTAGGTATGATGCACTTATCTGACATGCACTTTTGTAGGTCCTGGTTTCAACTGCTGAAAACGGTCCAATGATTCTTTACATAAGGGATATCGACCATTTCCTTCGAAGGTCGCAAAGGACTTACTCTATGTTTCAGAAGATGTTGGCTAAATTATCTGGTCAGGTGTTGATACTTGGTTCTCGACTACTGAACTCTGAAGGCCATAACGATGATGCGGATGAGAGAATTCATACTCTGTTTCCTTATCATGTTGAAATTAAACCACCTGAGGAGGAGAGCCATCTTGATTATTGGAAAAACCAAATCGAAGAGGACATAAAGATCATCCAGATACGAGACAATAGGAACCACATCATGGAGGTACTCTCAGCAAATGATCTAGACTGTGATGATTTGAGCTCAATCTGTGAAGCAGATACTATGGTTCTCAGCAATTACATAGAGGAGATAATTGTCTCAGCAGTCTCTTACCACTTAATTCACACCAAGGATCCTGAATACAAAAATGGGAAGCTCATTTTATCTTCTAAAAGGTGTGATCATTGACCCAGATTTCCATTGACATTACTACTAAAGCTGAATTTCTGCATGGTTATTTCATTATCGGATTTTTTTCCGTTTTATTTCCATAACACAAAATTACTTTGCAGTTTATCCCATGGATTAAGCATTTTCCAAGGTGGGAAAGACACTCTGAAATTGGAAGCAAACGATGAATCAAAGGTATGCAACTGTCTTGACCATCTCTCTAAAATAATGTACTGATCTGATGTGCTACGGACACTGATTTCAACGTAACCATGTCAAAGGGTGGAGTGAAAGGAACCACTGGATCCAAGAAAACTGAAACGGAAAAATCAACCACAATTCCAGTAAAAGATGGTGATGGTCCATTGCCACCACCAAAACCAGTAAGAAGTCACAAAGCCATTCCTACAACAACTCCAGTAGCTTAATATGTCTAAGTAGCTCGCTTGATGCAAAACCAAGTGTCATGGTTCCTTGTTGATAATAGTGTTATTAATGAATTTTTATTTGCTGAGCAGGAAATTCCGGACAACGAGTTTGAGAAGCGCATTAGACCAGAGGTCATACCACCTAGTGAAATAGGTGTGACATTTGATGACATTGGAGCTCTGGATGATATCAAAGACTCACTTCAGGAGCTGGTTATGCTTCCTCTTCGGCGACCCGATCTTTTCAAAGGAGGACTTCTCAAGCCCTGTAGAGGAATTTTACTATTTGGACCACCTGGAACTGGAAAGACAATGCTTGCTAAGGCTATAGCAAATGACGCCGGTGCCAGTTTCATTAATGTAGCAATGTCTACAATCACGTCGAAATGGTTTGGGGAGGATGAGAAAAATGTCAGGGCATTGTTTAGTTTGGCCGCTAAGGTTGCTCCAACAATCATTTTTGTGGACGAGGTAGACAGTATGTTAGGGCAGCGTTCCCGTTGCGGCGAACATGAGGCAATGCGGAAGATCAAGAATGAGTTCATGAGTCACTGGGATGGTCTCTTGTCAAAGTCAGGTGAAAGAATTCTTGTTCTTGCTGCAACAAATAGACCATTTGACCTCGACGAAGCCATCATCAGGAGATTTGAGCGCAGGTCAGTTTAAATGCCATCGTGGGGCAGAAATAATGTAGACATATAGTTTGATCACAGATTAGCAATTCTACTTGTTTTGATCTTGTTTGATATGCTGAACAGGATCATGGTTGGCCTTCCAACTCTTGAGAGCAGAGAGCTTATTTTGAGGACGTTGTTGTCAAAAGAGAAAGTAGATGAAAATATTGATTTCAAGGAGCTTGCGACCATGACCGAAGGTTACAGTGGAAGCGATCTTAAGGTCAGTAGGCTGCTTCGAACCCAACTAAAGAGTGAAGTTATGTTCATCTTAGCACCTTATGAAATCACTAAAATCTGCTTTGCTCTTTTATGTAACAGAATCTTTGTGTTACGGCTGCATATCGTCCTGTTAGGGAGCTCCTGAAGAAAGAACGAGAAAAGGAGCTGGTAATAATCTATCTTTGCATTCATTTAGTAGACTTCGCTTCAGATGCAACAATTTAATTCAAGAACACATATAAAAGCTAAAGCTATCCAATTATAAAAATTCCTCCCCTTTTGTTCATCTAATATATGTATCGTTCGGTGCCTCAGGAGAGAAGAGAAAAAGAGGCAAAAGAAAAGGCAGCTACCGCAGAGAACTCAGAAACTCCAGAGAGTAAGAATGAGAAATCTGAAAACAATGCACAAGAATCAGAAGGCAAGGCGGACAGTTTGGAGGCAAAGACTGAAGATGCCAAGGAAGTGACGATCAACCTTAGGCCGCTGACAATGGAAGACTTAAGACAGGCAAAGAACCAAGTGAGTCGCTGACGACCTGATTTGCAATCTTGGCTATATGGCAAACGCAGCCACTGCCTTTTTTTTTTATTTAACATCTTCCGACTTATCACTGAACCGTTGTTCTCGGATGATGCAGGTTGCAGCTAGCTTCGCAGCCGAGGGCGCAGTGATGAATGAGCTGAAGCAATGGAATGAACTCTATGGCGAAGGGGGCTCCCGGAAAAAACAGCAGTTGACATACTTCTTATAGTATCGAAGAGCCTGAATTCGAAGTAGAATATTCAAGGAACAGTCAAGGATGGAGGATCTGTCATTAAGTTACTAATATGTTTGGTTCTTCTGAGATGGCTGGTTCCATGATATAGTAGTAGTACAGATCATGTACAATTCTTTTACATGTATATGTGTATCTCCATTTTAAATTGTAATTTACTTCGTTCATTAGTCTATGTATAATTGGATTGAAAAGAGTAATGGCAGTCCGGCATTGTGAGTATGTTGCATCTGCAGTTACTCTGCTACTGTTACATTCATCTTCCTTAAAAAGTCCTGGCTCGATCATTGAGCAGAACTACTTTGTTCTTACTATTCCACAAATAGCCTTCATTCATGGGCGTCGAGAAAAATAAAATACATTCATGAACGTAGAGAAAAACAAAATCCCAATTTGAGTAGTCACATAATCACATTAACAGCAGTTTTCTTTCTTCAAGATGTAACTGAACCTCACACATCCTCAAATCCACGAAAACTTTGATTTTTATGGAAGATTATGGTTGTAGCACACCTCACTACCGGGATCTTCGAAACCGGTCATAAATTTCTAGTCATTTTCGAAAAAGGGAAATGTTGTGCATGCCACTGGTTCTTCCGACTCGTCCTATGTACTACTTTGCGTTGTGTTTCGTTATAATTGGTTGTACATGCTGGTGGTACATATAGCAGTGTTCAAATCTAAATGAATATGCTCACATTATTCATCAGTTTAAGAAACATTTTTTTTCTACCCCATCGTTTTTCTTATAAAAAAAAGTGTCGCAAATGGTACTACCATCTCACACGCTAAAAATCATGCAAGATATTGTAGACCAAGTTGCTTTTCCTGTCCGAAGGCAAACTTGGACGGTACAGCACGGGCAAAGAGCTGTGCATCCATAGGTCCCTCGTTACTCTGTTATTAATATCGCAGAGGTACACATAACAGCAGTTTTGTTTCTTGAGGATGTAGCCGTGGCAACAGATGTAATTGAACCAGAAACCCAATCACACATCCGCGAATCCACGGAAACTTTCGTCTCTATTCGAAGATTATGGTTGTTAGGGAGGCCTCAACAAAGGAGATAACACACCTCACTGCTGGGATCTTCGCCGAAACCGGTCACTAAATTTCTTTCTAGTCATCATTTTCAAAAAACAAGTTGTATAGCAGACCAATCCTGATCTCGCAAACATTATGTAATATCGGCGAGAATTTTGGGACTCAATTGCAGATCTTGTCCGAGGGGTAAAACTGGATGATACAGCACAAAGGAAAGCAGTGCATCCCCAGGTCCCTCGTCGACAGAAGCAGAAAAAAGTAGTCAAAATCAAGGGAATACAAAGGACAGATGCTCAGCGAATACGAACCAAAGGTAAAGGTAAACATCATGTCACCATGGAAGGTGATTATCAAGTGTATATACACTCTTCATAGCACCCGAAATCAGAAAAATCAAGCGAGAGCAAAACGCGGTTGTGAGAAGAGGGAAAAGGATCAGGAGAGACGACGATGAAGCAGGCGGCGGCGGCGGTGATGCAGGCTGTTTTAGGGTTTGGGGATGGGTCGTATAAATAGAAGTTACAAGGCAGCAGGATTGTTGGGTCCAGTTGGGCTACATTGCGACACACCACTTGGTAAAAAGGCCCAAAAGAAACATACTACTAGTATCAGGCAAGGCCCAGAACACGATCCTCTGGAAGCAGAAGACGGCACCGGCAGCAATGGTCGCTTCTCTGGTTCGAGGATTAGACGGCTCACTGAAACTGAAAGAAGGCTGCTTGCTTACCTTACCATGAAGAGCTCTCTGTCTATCTTAGCAAGACTGCTCATTGCTCAAGTTCATTTCATGAGCTCGGCCAAATCGAGAGCCCAAAAAAGCTCTCACCTCGCTTGGCGTTTCACCGACAGTTCGCGCGCAGTTTCTTTTTCGTGAATAAAAAACCGTTGACACCGACGACTACGTACTCGCTGGTCAGAAACGTGGTTTGAACAGAAGAGAGCCGAAGCTTTTGGTTATTGCCTTGGTGCCTAACTCCACTGACAACCATTTCGATCCATCAGAGTGCGTCTTGTCTTCCTCCTTGCCTTTACAGAAACACTATCATCATTAGCAAGTTCCCATCTTCGATTTTGCCAAGCCATTAGTCAAATGTTTCAGTTACGTTTGCACCGCCTGCCTGGAAGCACTCCATTCACGCGATTAGGTGAGCAAATGGCCTAGTACAAGTGTTGGGCATGAGTATCGGTTATTCGACCTTTGTTTGATAAAGGTTTGCGCCGGGTGAAACGTTTTTATATTATGCAGCGGGGTCAGATGGATACAAGTACCGTGTGGCTTGGGATGGTGTCTCTATCCTCGACTGACTGCTTGTTATCACCAGTGGTTTCTGAATCAGCAGGAGGAACGATAACGTAGCGGTATCCAACTAGTACAAGCGGAAAATTACTCTGTCATTTTTTATTCTCCTGCATTTTTATTTTTTACTTTTAAAACAAAATTCCACTCAGAAAGTAGTATAAATCGATTGGGAATGAAACGAGGTAGTGCCTGTGCCATCGCACTGACCGATGCTGGAATGAGAATGGAGTCATGAGTGGCAGTCAAACATTTGTACTGTCAGACTGATCATGTCTCTGAAACTCACCAATTCAGGTACGGGACAGGCTGCCTGAAGTCATGAGTGGCAATGGTAACGCCCTTCAACCAACCGATTGGACCTAAGGCCCCGTTCGTTTCCACCCTCTAAAATTTAGATACTCGTCACATCAAAGAGAATCTTACTATTTAGTAGTAATTTTATTAATTTAATAACAAAACCTATGTCGCGATCCCCCTCTAATTTGCGAGACGAATCTAATGATCCTAATTAATCTATGTTTTGCTACGGTGATGCTACAGTAAACATCTTCTAATAACACTATAATTATCCTCGTTGGATTCGTCTCGTGAATTAGATAGGGAGTCTGCAATTAGTTTCGAGATTAGACTTTATTTAGTACTCTAAAATGATAAAATTCTCTTTGATTTGACCCTCTAAAAATTAGATAGGGGAAACGAACAGACCCTAAGGGTCCGTTCGTTTCCTCGGGGGTTTAAGGTTTAGATAGCAAATGCAAAACTACCATCTAAAGAAGGGACACTCTAAATTTTAGAGGGGTTGTTCGTTTCCCTCTCTAAAAAGTGTCAGAAACAGGAGAAATGTCATTTTTGTCCCTACATGTGTAAGGGATGAACATGGTCATATATCTGCCAATTGATCATACAAAACAATCATGACACAACTCATTAACAAAAAATCGTTACAAAAGTAACATGACAGTTGTTCAATATTAAAAAAACCTTAACAAAAAATAGCTTGTCCAATTATCAACATACACTCAACAAAACGATATGTATTAATTGTAGTACAAAGCATGAGCAACCCGATCTCGAAATGCATTCATGCTCATATCCTCTTCTTCTATTGCATCAACATCAATTGAAGAGCCCTCCCGGTGAACCACACTAGGTTCGTTGCATCGTTGTTCCGGTTCCAAGGAGGCAAACTCCACATCCGGGTTACCATACTCGGATTATGAAATTGTGAAGAGCCATTGCAACAACTATAATTTTGCTTTGTTTCTTAATCGGATAACTTGGAACACCATATAGCATCCTCCATCTCTCGCTTGAGGACTCCAAATGCCCTCTCTACTACATTTCTAATAGAAGAATGCGCATAGTTGAATGTCTCTTTCATACCTCTTGCTCTGGTTCCCAATTGATACTCCCGAATATGGTACTTCGTTCCTCGGTAAGGTGCTAGGTACCCCGGTCTATTTGGGTATCCCGAGTCCACCAAGTAGTATTTGCCTGCAACATAAACGAGAAAATAATGTCACATTTGTTTCATTGCATTCAAATTAAACAACAAACTACTCTGTCACAAGGAAATGAATAGTACTACCTTCCGGTGGATGTGGGAACTTGTAGCCAAACTTTGTCACCGCATCGGTGAATACTCGCATGTCATGAACCGACCCGGCCACCCAGACAAGCACAAAGATGAATCTCATATCCAGGTCACAAACAGCCAAGTACATTTTGGGAGGTCTTCCCCTTTCGTTCAAGTACTCGAGGAACTAAGTTTGAAGGTACGGTTACTTCAACATGTGTTCCATCAATGGCCCCTATGCAATCGTTGAAAACTCCCTTGAATCTATTCTCTCGTAATCTAGGGTGGATGGTGCTGAATTAGGGGTCAACGAGGCTTAATAATATCTGCTGTAAGGGCAACAACGACTCTAGGACCTTTGAAAAATTACGGGAAACCGTATCTAGGGACCTCCCAAATACGGTCTCTACTTGTCTAAAAGGTTGGGGACTTCCTACCATCCAAAGAAATATTCCTAAAGCTTCTATGCTTGTACTCTTGCTTGATGATTCAAGACCATATGAGTGTACTAATGTGTCATGGAGAAGATAGAACAACTTAGGGCTCATTCTAAACATGGTGCGACCGTGATGTGTATCCGATAAGAACATATGGATTTTCTCAATGGCAGATCGCTCTCTAATCCTAGGTGTTTTGTTGTAGTGTTGGAGGTCGTGCATCATACCGTACATGAGTAGCGGAAGCTGCTGATTGAATTGCTCCTGATCATCATCAATAATTTGTTGCCAAGCCTTCATAAGCCTTTCTTCCTCATCAATCTGCAAATAATAACAAAAATCAGTAAATCATTGAAGTAATTGAAAATTATTCTAGGGTTTCATGAAATGGCAGACAAAGAAGTAAAACACTCAAGTACGAATAAATGGACGTTCAGTTCACCAACGCATACATGGCATACCACAAGTCAACAGGAGCATTCTAATTATTACAAACAAATGTTCATACACAAATATTGTCCACAAACAAATAATTAAGAAAGTGCCATGACATGAGAAAGGCAATGAAAGATCAATTCCAAAATCTGTCGACGTAGTTGTTCGAGAATTCAATTCTTTCTTGGGGTTCTTCGATCTCCAGGAACAATTCAGTCCACCCCGAATCTTCTCGCAAGGTCCCTTATCATCATCCACTCGCTATCGCCTTTGCGCACTCCAGCTTCGAGGGCCCTTTGCTTCACTAGACTCATGTTGGCGTGCAGCTGTTCCTCGCCGGCTCTTCTTGCTTTCCTGAGCAGCTGAGACCTGCGATTGCATCAAGTGCATCTTTTGCTCGTGGGCGGCATTGTTCCGGGTTAGAATGTTCTGAAAAACCCGAACCATAGGGCTCTTGCTCTTCTTCGCAGGGCTTGTAGTAGAGTTGCTTGTGCTGCTCCCTCTCTTGCGGCTACCCGATGTGGCGGGACTGTTCTCAAAGGGCAGCTCCGGCTCTTCGGCTTGGATGTCATCATCTTCTTCCTCCTCCTCCTCTTCTTCCTCCTCCTCCTCTTCTTCTACTTGACCAGGGAGGTAAGCAGTTGAGCCATCTACAACGACGCCATGGAATAATTCATCTAGCATGTGCGGTAAGGCGGCGGGCCATGCTTGAACTTCTTGCAATCCGGGGCGCCTTCCGCATGAAAAATGAGCACATTTGGACTATCAAAGACCTGCTACGTATACGAGTGGATAGGAAATAAAATTGAAGTATGTGGAAAAGGATGAACGCACCGAAAGCTCATCGTCCCACCACGAAGCCGTTGCAGCGAGGCCATCCATCGGGCCTAGCTCCAAGCCCCGATTTCTTCCTTAAGTAGTTGCAGTACCCATAAATGGTTTTCAGTTGGCTTAGTCTTGTTGCGTATCCGACTCTTTGTATGCCTCAACCCCTGTTTTAGCTTGATAGCTCTCTACAACTTGATTGTAAGCCCGATTGTGCATCGCGCCTTTGATGTAGTTACCACGACGCTTTTGCTCCACAATAATTTCACACAGTTTATAGGTATTCTTTGTGTTCCAGCTTAGCCCTATCAAACTGCTACATTTCATGGAATTCCTAATCGTATTAGATGGGAAAGTTGGTACAACAAACAATGCTTGCGAACGGAGCACATACCTCGAGCGTCCCATCGTCTTCAACAATCTGTTTTCCACGGGCTGCTCGACTAGGGCCGCCCCTCCCACGACGAGAACCTCTCGCGGCGCTCGAAGCCTTCGCGCGGCGGGCACCACGGCCGGCGCCGCGGCGGGGAGCTACGCCGATAGACCGCGGTGCTCGGGCACCGAGACAAGCCACCGCGCGGCGCTCGTGGAGGCAAGGCGGTCGGGCCACCGGATCCGGACGTGCTCCGGTGCCGAAGCCAAGACCGCCTCCGAAAGGGCCGTCGCCTTGAAGGAAGTCCTCGTAGGCCCCAAAGTCGTGGAAGCCGGTGGACTGCGAGTTGAGATCCGGGCCTTCGAAGTTTAGCCGGGAACCCAACCCGCTCGACGAACTCCGACGGCCTCCTTCGGCGCCGGGCACGGAATGAGGCGGCAAGAATGGATCCGGCTCCGAGAAGAAGTCTCGGGTGCCATCTCCCCGTACCGTGGCCATCGTACCCGTACATGGAGGAGGAGAAGTTGCTGCTAACTTCTTCCACCAACGGGGACGATTGCTTTGTTGACGATGGCGGGTGCCTACGGCGGCGAGATCCGATGGGATGGTGGGGGATTTAGTAGATCTACGCGGACCGGATCGAGCGAGCTTGAGGAGCAACACTCGTGGCAGGAACGGACCGAAGCGGGGGATGCGGCGGCGGCGCGTGGACACTAGGACGACGTCGGAGGCGACGGGGAAATCTTTGGTCGCCGCCGGTGGTGGAGCAGGGGAAACAGAGAAAGAACGCGCGGCGCGGCGAACAACCCTAGCTGCGTGCGGCGGGTGGCGAAGCAAGTAGGCTGCGTGCGCCGGCGGCGGCGGCCAAGCGACTCCGGCGACGTGGACGGCGCGTGCGGCGCGGGCGAAGAACCCTAGCTGCTGCCGAGACTCCAGTGGATAAGGTGGTAGGTGGGAGGGGCGATCCCGGATGCGGGGTTTTAGATACCCCCCCCTCTTCGGTTTAGAGGCCTCTAAAGGCCGGAGTCCTCTAAAATTTAGAGGCCCGTTCGTTTTCGGGCTCTAAATTTTAGAGAGTTCGGCTTTAGAGGGAAACGAAGCCTAAGGCCCGTTCGTTTCTGCCTCTAAAATTTAGCTGTCACATCAAAGAGAATCTTACTATTTAGTAATATTTTTATTAATTTAATAACAAAACCTATGTCACGACCCCCTCTAATTTGCGAGACGAATCTAATGATCCTAATTAATCTATGTTTTGCTACGGTGATGCTACAGTAAACATCTTCTAATAACACCATAATTACCCTCGTTGGATTCGTCTCGTGAATTAGATAGGGGGTCTACAATTAGTTTCGAGATTAGACTTTATTTAGTACTCCAAAATGATAAAATTCTCTTTGATTTGACCCCTCTAAAAATTATATACCTAGAAACGAACAGGGCCTTACACATCTTCAACAGGCAGAACTGGATATATTTTTCAAGGAAAAAAGGTCGTTGTTTCCACCGTTATGTTCACGGTGTCTGTATCGGATATCTTGGGTCGTCCTTGCAGTCATGAATTGTACTGAAGGTGTTTAGACCGTGTAATCCGGTCTGTTTGACTGGGCGGCATTGTCCATGGCAAATAATTGCAGTACTGACTGCGAAAGACTAGACCTGGAACTGAACGGGGGAAGGTGATGAGTGAAAGAGGCAGGGAAAAGAAAAGGCTGTAAAAGTGGGAGTTGGATCGAGTGCGACGCAGGCACAGGCTCTGTAAAATCTGAACCCGTGTATCATTATTCACTGCAATGCAATGCAATGCACTGAAGAAACCGCACCAGTCCATGTCCATTGTTGCTCGAGTCCTCAATCGAATCGATTAGCAGCAGCTGCACTTGAAGCGGAGTGTGAAATGGCCATCTCCCGGAGCACACGATACAGGGTAAAGCTGGGCTGGGTGGCTGCATGCTTGCTCGCTTTCTCTGCAGACGAGCCTGCGTGCTTTTTCCCCGTCCGTCTTTTTTGAAGCTTCTGTTTCTTGCATCTTGTATTTGCCGGTCGTGCTAACCTGGGCACGTGAACCCGTGGACTGTAGCAGTAAATGGATGAATCACCACACGACGGGGGTGTTTGGTCACGAAAGTAGCAACAGCTGGTTGAAGGAGCCGGGAGTGGATTGTGTAGATCAATCACTGTCCAGTGCCAATTCCCGTGGCTGGAGCTGGACCTGGACGTGCTCCGCCGCAGTAGGTCGGAATGCAGGTCAAAATTCCAGCTATTGTTACCAGTGCTACAGTAAAATGGAAGATGACCTACAGTAGCCTCTGCATTTCTACTCGTAGCAAGTGCTGTAGGTGCTGGTTTTACTATACACCCACGTTATCTGTAGCGATAAATCTGGTTGGTCTGCTTTCAGTATCCAACGACGCATCATCGATTAATACATATCGCTACAATACTTACTCTGCATTAAGTACATGGTAATGCAGAGGATCCCAATCCCCGCCCGCCCGCGCCACGCGAAGCAACACACCACAAGACACACACCGGGTCGGGTCGGGTCCCTTGTTGAGGGGCAAACCCAACCCAGCCTTCTTTCTCTCTAGTACTCCTACGTAGTAGTAGTTTAAAAGGAAGGAAGGCGCCGTCCATCCCAGCCAGCACAAAGGAAATCGATATGCAAGTCCTCCGCCTTCTCCGGCGACCGCGCCTCGCCGTGTCCACCATCACGGCGGCGCATTCTCCTTCTTCTTCTTCTTCTTCTTCCGAGGTACCACCTGACAGCGAGGAGGGCCCCTTCTTCGACCTGGACTTGGCCTCATCCATCGGGGCCTCCTCCGATGACTCCGACGATGACCTCGACTTCATCATCTCCCTCCACCGCAGCCGCTCCGCCTCGCCTTGCTACCGCGAATTGTTCTGCGCCTCCGAGCCCAGCACCAAGGCAGGCCATGGCCTAATGCTACAGGCCGAGCACAAGCCGCGCCAACAAGCCAGCTGCAGGATAACTAGTCTGCGGGCGCTGAGCTTCGGGGTCGTCGGGACAAGCAGGAGCAACAAGAGCAAGAAGATGGCGTTCTACGGCGGCCGCCCGAGCTTGGCCAGCAGCACGCGCTCCTCCTTGAGGTGGAGGCTCTTCATGGAGTCCCCCATGGAGGACGACGCCTCGTCAATACTTGAGCCCACCACCAGCACTGCCAGTAAGCGACGACCAGGAGGAGCACGGCGGCAATCCGGGGACGTCATCAAGAGGTACCTCACCGACATCTCCAGGCGCCTCCGCCGGACCGTGCGTCCAAGACCTCCATCATCTCAGAGAAGCGGCATGGCATCCCCAAGGGACCGCCGCCTGCGCAAGAGCCGGTCCGCCTCGGCACTGGTCCAGGACAGCCGCCGCCGCGACGACTCGCTCGTCGAGAAGCAGGACGGCATCGCCAGTGCCATCGCGCACTGCAAGGAGTCCTTCCGCCGAGGTAACATTATTAATCATTCCCCTTTTGCCTCAGTTTGTTACTATTACAGTTATTAATTGAGCCCATGATTTTTTTGTTTCCGAATGAAATGATTAATTCACCATCTTCTGCAGCATCCCTGTCAGAGTGCGACTCGTCCCTACTACGGTCAAGGAGCGACCCTGGGAAATGTTGAAACATCCTCAATCAACCAACTGGCCGGATGGGATGACGGAAGCTCCATCGTCACCTAGAAGCAGCAAGCAAAGCACGCGGTTCACCATGCCAAAATCAAATTCAGCCAACAGGAACAACGACAACACGCGGCGGCTAGGCTACTAAACTTGGAGACAGACGAGATCTTTCGTATCTTTTTGTTTATGTGTGTGTGTGTCTCACGAGCTTTGATTTACTACTAGCTTAAGGTTTCTCCTTTGTTGGAAGCGTGGGAAAAGAGCTCTTTTTAAGCTTTCTTTATCCCCCAGCCATGTACAAGCGTGGATTTCTTATACTCTCTCCCCTTTTTGTGAGTTTGTGTGTGCTCTTTTCCATCATTTCCCTCCAAGTTTCCTCCTCTTTGTACAAGTGACATGTAAATGTATGTTGAGCTTTGTCCCTTTTCAGAATTGAACCAACTCTTTTGTGCATTCTGCTAGTTCAGCCTAGCTAGCTAGCTTACTATCTGGCATGAACAGCTGAACACCATTAGCGAGGGGGCTCACTGGAATAACCGTAGCTCATGTCATGGCTTTCCCACAAAGCTGATGAGGCAACAAACAACTCATCATGCATACGGAAAAAAAAATAGAGCATGATGACGGCGAGTAGGATGGAGGTGGTGAGGAGAAGACAAAGATCTGTGCGTGATTCTGAGGGTGCCTCGGGAACCATTTCTTTTGCATTGTTTTCCTTCTTCTCCCTCACACTCTCAGCTCCTGATCTAGAGAGAGGGGGAGAGAGAAGGCCGGCAACGGCGGCAGCCTTTGCTTTTTCCGTGACTTGCTCGTCTTCACCTCCGCCTTCGCCGCTGCGTGGCGTGGGTCCCGCCCTTTCGTTTACCTCCCTCCTGCTTTTTCACCCAGCAAAGCTTTGACGACGCCGCGGAAAGAGCTGCGCAAAAGCCATTGTTTTCTCTGACCTTTGTTGCTTTTGCTTACAGTTGTAGCTCGGCCTAATTCTGCCGGCTGTAAAGACAAGGCCGTGCCTCGCTCGCGGTCGGGTCGCATTTGATCGCGATTACAGCGCAGTCATTTTTGTGATGGAATGGGCCAACGATACACTCATGGTCAGTCAGGTACCGGTAGAATAGAACGATCATTGCTTGCATGTCCGTCTTCTGATGGAGATGGAGTTTCTTCACTTTTACCGATGACAAAACTGCATTCCTCTGCGGAAGCTTGCGACTGCAATGATGCTCAACACTCTAGTGCGACGGAGGTCCCTCTTCCTCCTGGAGGCTGGAGCGAGCAAGACTCTCTGAAAAGCAGAGCACTACTTGTTCAGTTATCATTGTTCAAGAATGGATCGGTCCAAGTAGAAGACTGGACTGTAAAACAAAAATACATGTCCAGACACACAGAAGATGTAACCACCTCAAGTTGTGAACATTCTTTGGAATCAATGGCAGCAGAGCAGAGCTTGTTGACACTGGCCGGTTGGTGTCGCAGCCGTAAAACCCAGCACATTGTTGCCCAAACGGCAACCATTCTGCTCGATCCTTTGTAGGTTCCGAGGTGCATGAAGGCAGAGGCAGATACGATTAGCCGAGCACGAGGTGATTAGGGGTCCAATCTCCCTCTCCCTGCAGCCGAGAGATTCTTCCAGTTCCAATTCATGAACCCTGCCTGTGGTACATGCATTGGATGCTCAGCAATGATCCACAATTTCCTCCACGTGCATTGTCATTTTTTTTTCTCTTCAGTTTCTCGCCTTTACTTATCCCATGAAACCAAAACAACAACAAAAAAGAGCTTATTTTCGCCGCTTTTGCTTTTCCCAAAGTGCACTGTTATTTTTCGGCGGGAGTCTGTTCTTTATCCGTGGAGCGAGAAAGGCTTGTTGCATGCTCTCCCACCCGTCTTTTCTTTCATTTGGGACCGTGCTACAGAGCTTTCTTTGTGGCGCAAGGAGGGTCAACTGCTCCACTTGCACAGCTGAGTCTCTAAAGACCATATTCTTCATGTGAAATTGCCCATGAATATTATCCCATCTTCTTTAGAGCTTTTTTGATGGAGAAAGTACTTAGCCGTTAATCTCAATTGACAATGTGAACGAGTTCAATTTATTATCAACTTATCCATATGATAGAGCTTCTCATTCCTTGACACCGTTTTTTGGTTGGGACTTGGGCTAGTTCTCTTGAGCGTGGACCAGAGGCCTGATTTCTTCTTTATTGGGCCATTCGGTTCTGATTTTCCGTGGGCCGAAAACGAGAGATGCAAGAAGCAGTAATCCTTTCGGTCAATTTGTTTTTTTTGAATTCGGTCAAAAAAAAGAAGAAGCAGTAATCCTTCCTCCGTCAACAAGATACAATCAAGGCATCCGGTGACGGCTGAAGAAAATTGAAATTTGGGCGGATGAATTCACGAATGGTTCAGATAAAGAAGGATTTCCTAGTTATTACACAAGGGCTCGATTTGGAAGAGTCATTATGGTACAAAAGAGGAATCAAGAAAAATAACCGGAATTATGGGACAAGGGAGAAGAGAGAGAGAACGGACGGACGACTGGTTGCTTATATCCAAGCCGCCGCCGGAACTACAAACTAGGTACTACGCCGGTCATCACCGGTAAAGAGAAAGGAATACCGGCACGCACACACAGAGCAGCATCACGTTGAATCGAGCTAGCGCGCAAAGTCTGCGACGCAGGAAGGGGATCCGGCGACGACGACGGCGGCGGACACGCGGAGCGCGACGCGGCAGCGCATGGCCACGCGCACCGTGCGCCGCCCGTACAGCCCGCCGAGCACGCTGATCCTGCCGTCGACGGCGGTGCGGCTGGCGAGGCTGACCTCGCCGCTGCCGAACAGCACCTCGCCGACCACCGCTGGGCCCACCCTGTCGACGAACACGTCGAGGTCGGCGGTGACGCGGCTGGCGGCGCGCGCGGAGACCTCGCCCGGCGGCGCGCGGCCGACGCCGACGTACCCGGGCACGCCGTCGATGAAGATCTCGGTGGCGCTGGCGCCGAAGCGCATGGACTCGTAGTTGGGGTTGGCGATGACGATGGTCCCCGCCAGCGTCACGTTGATGCGCAGCGGGCGTGGGGATCTGGCGTCGAAGTGCACGTTGAACCACTTCACCTTCACGGACTCCATGGACAGCGTCGGGTCACGCACCTTGAGGATCGTCACCGACAGCACCAGCATCACCAGCGCCGCCGCCGCGCCCATCACCGCCAGGGCACAGCACGTCCACCGTACCAACCTCCTGCAATTCTTCTCAGCCGCCACAGGCGTCTCCACATCATCGCTAACGGCTTTGATTTTGGCTTTGTTGGTGGTAACCTTGGCCTTGGCGAGATCATCATTGATTTTGGCTTTGTTGTTGGTCACCTTGGCCTTGGCGAGATCATCAGAGACCAAGGGTTTCTGCTTCGCATCAGCCATGAGTTTGTGGCTGGGGAAGAGAAGACGGCATCGGTATCTCTGCCTAATTACAATTGCTGCTGCTGACCGAGAGAGAGAGAGAGAGAGAGCTGATGCAGTTGGGGGTTGGGAGGTTTAAGGCAGGTAGCTATCGAACACGGCTCTGCAACAATGCTGGAGTACTGATTTGGTTGGGGAGTTCCACGTCGCTATCTGAGCGCTATTTCCATCCGTGGAAATTAAATCCGGTCAAGAAATTGTTTGGCGGTCTTTGCTCCCCTCTGCGCCGGACGAAATGAAGCCCTATGAAAGCCAACTAGCACGGATGGCGCACTTCTCGTATTCATCTGCGGCGTGGAATTGTTTTGTTATGTGTACGATCTCTGGAGGATTTGTGCTCGATCGCCTTGTACGTAAAACTGCTTCATATTAATTCTTATCTGCGTGGAACAGACTGCAAATCATCCAACAATCCCAGCTATTATCATTGGAAGATTGGACGACATCTTACAACACATAACGGATCTAACAAATAAAGTTCCTCCTCGTAGAAAGCAGAAGATAACATTTATCTTGTCAATCAGCAAAGGTGGGAACCACTTGACATTTGGCCTTCTGGACCTCTTGTATGCCACTTTCGTTCAAGATTTATGTAAACTCTAAAAGCTTGTTCAAAACCAGTTTGTGCCGATGTGTGTTCAAAACTTACATCCATCATTAGTAAGAAGTGTTACAGCACCTTGCTCCACCTTTAGAGCATCTCCAACAGTGCAGCTAATTTTTGGTACCTATTTTCTGATTTTAGCCATCATGTAACATAAAACGTCATCTGAAAAGATGGTGTGATCCAACATACTCTTTAATCTTTTCAATCTGGTTGAGGTCCGGGAGCCGGAGCTCTATGTCCATGTGGCCACCTCCTCTGTCGTTTTTTGCATATGCTTCTCTAGCCTCAAGCGCGCCCGCCTTGATAGCCTCATCCACGTCGCTCGGTGCTCGTTGCTCGACCACCTGTGTCTGCCAGCCATGCGCCCGCGCACTCACTCGCGTCTCTTGGCCGCCCTATCTTCATCTGCCTTGCGTGCGCTTGCCCGCATCGTATGCTCATCCTCGTCACACGGTCGTCTGCATCCGTTTGCCATGTGTGGGCTTGCGATGTCGCAACACGATCAGTCATATGACGATGTGTTCCTCAACATCCTTGCCCGCCTATCGACCCACTCCGCGGTCACGTCCATGACGCTCTCGAAGCACCACCACGCCCTCATCTGCAGTCCCAAGATCAGGAACCTTCATTGGAGCCTCACGCTGCCTCTGCCAGCTGAGCTGCACATCGCGTACATAGCAACAGCGCCGATACGGCGGAGAAGTGACCAGGATCCGGTTAGCTGGTACCATGGCTTCCACATCGCCGGTGCCGGAATCAGTAGCAACGTTCCAGTGCGTGCCCTATCCAGAAAAAACTAGTCAAGATGAAATACATCAGCACATGCAATGGAGGAGAGGTGCGGCAACGGAAAAATCTCACGGGAACCAGGGAAAAGTGCAGCATCCGAGTGATTGCGAGCGGGACAACTACCCCAAACTTGGCGGACCAAGGGAAGCAAATTGCTACCGTAAAATTCGGGAGAGGAAGATAGAGATGCTGTTGGATTACAATTTTTATCTCAAATTCTGTATATTTAGCGAAAAGGTCTGTATACATAATCTCTCGGAGATGCTCTTACAACCCGCTGTCATCCAAGTGTTTTTTTATATTTGTGAACATGCATATAGGGTTTGGGCCCGGTCGTACAAGAACCACGTTACCGTCTTGTACGGACAGAGTACGGTCTTCTTCATCACCCCAAGCCACTCTTCTTCCACGCTACTTACCTGACGACCGCCCGCGGATCGATATATCATTGACTAATTAGAGTGAAACTGATATCTGAAATTTGTGATTGTATAATAAATCACTAAATCAGTACAACTAAAAATAATACCACATTAACATGGCACAATCATCGATCTCACTCAGATCACAAATAACATATCAAATGTAAAGCATTTTGGAGCTGTTGAGTGAATCATGCTTGTATATACAATTATTTATTCAAACAGGAACATGCTTTGAGTCCTGTACAGCTAGATGGGCGCCTCCAACATCTGATATGTAAGGATTCTGAAATTAAAAATCTGGCAGAACGAAACTTAGACTCCATGATGCATAGCATATGGTGAGATATCGATTGGATTTGTGTAACATCTACATATATATTTATCTTGAGAAGCTCCACAGAAACAAGGGTGTAATCATTAGCATTTGATGTCAGACACATGGGACCAAAGAAATTTCAGATGAAAAAAGATTGATGAGCAGTCCAGTGGCCTTGTAAAATTACAAAGAGAGCAACCTATTACCATTAGGTTCGGAAACAAATCTTGAAATAAAAATGTATTGATTTGGTGAAAAAACACCACACAACAAAAGAAGAAAGTATAATCTACGCCAATAATCAGATCCAGACCTTAGCTTTAAGACATGTATAACATGTTATTTGAGATATGATAACTATTTGCATATGTCTAGCAGTAGTATCCATCATATTTTAACTGCAGGCACCAAGGAAGCAGTTGAAGATAAAGTACTATAAGAAACCTTTAGTGAATGATGAGCCTTTTAGGAATTCAAAAGAGGTAAGTAGATATTTTATTGATGGTGGAGAAATAATTAAATTATACAAGAGAAATTATAAATGCCACCTGGAGCCTACATCAAAGCAACTAAGGATAAAGTATTATAACAAACCATCAGTGGAGGAATGAAGCCTTATAGGAATTAAAATAGGTAGACACATATATTGTATCAATGGGGAAATAGTTAGATTACCAAGAGAAATTACAAAGGCCACTTGGAGTCTACATCAAAATATGGAGACCTGATGATGAAGCTTATGCAATTAGCACAAAAAGTAGCCACCTTGAACAATCGCATCTATGAAATAGTACGCACCCCTAGTGGGTTTTCCGATCCTTGATAGTGCACCAATCTCCAGGACGCTAGTCCCCGTCCACCGTTAGATAAAGTGGTGGGACGTCCCACTGGTTTCATAAAATTCGGGTGGCTTTGGGGTCAAGCTCCATGTGAGGGTCAATGGCGTCCAACGCACAAGAGCGGCGTGTGGGAGAGAAAACCAAGATAGAGAAGAGGCGGTGGTGCTTAGGGTAGGGTGAGAAAGGAGGAGGAGAAGGAGGAAGCGAGGCAGAGTTGGCGGCGGCGGAGAGAGAGCCGGGAGCCCGGGAGAGAGGGTCGACTATTTTCCTGTGGCTGCAAGTGGCACGATGTCCGACGCATTTGAATTCTTCCAAAGCTAATGCATTCAAATGACAGAGCGGGGTTTTGAATAAGCCGTGTGAAGTCGCTACGACAATACATGAAAAATATAGCTATAGTGCTATCTGTTATGATATTGTCTAAGTATATAAAAAACGTAACGTTAGTTTGTATGTCCATGCATAACAGTAGTTTATTTAAAGAGTGAGGGGACATATGCCCCCATACTTAGGTTATTTTACGACACTCGTATGCTAGTAACCTAGTATAAATAATACAAATTTTAGTAACCTTAGTAGAAGTCACCGTGCCTGTATTTGACTACTCCATTGAATCATTCCTTGAAAATTATAACTCTATTATGTAATTCAACTGGTTCATATAATAACAAGATATCATATGATGAGCAACTCTTATACTAGAGTGTACATAAAGATATAAATCTAAATATATATAACATTTACAGATATCTATAGTAATATTGCAGTGCAAATTACTCACGTTTTGACCATCTAATGCACTTTTTCTACAAGCTTTGATATTTTCTTGAATAAAGTTTTTTTTTTGCTAGAATCATCATCAAAAACCTTGTTATAGGTAAAAGAGAGAATTTCATCTACATAAATAAACAATGCAACATTTATCACAATGTTAACAAAGACATCAACAAACTATTTATTTGATAATGGACATAAAATAATATCATCGATGACCTTTATTTTTTAGTGACTTTTCCGGGCATAGGGATATGTATCCACCCTAGTTTAATTATTAATTATGATTCGCTACAAATATTGAATATCTGATTATATTTATTAAAGTGTCAAACTAGTTATAAATATGTGCTATTACTATGTTTAAAGTACATAAATGTCAAATTCATCTATCATGTGTCAAATTTGCCTTAGTATTACAAGGTTTTTTTTGGTGCTAAATTACAGAATAATCTCAGAACTATGTTTTTCTAAATGCCTAGAAATCATATTGTTTTTGCCTTCTATATACAATATTACATATCAATACTTAGTTGTAAGAGCAATTCAATATGTAGAGTGATTATAATTTTATTGGCCTTCTAATACGATTTGTATCACTTGGTGCAACCTTTTCCCTTAATATAGATTAAACAACAAAGTGGTTTAGTTTGTTTCCGAAGGCTCTTAAACTGGGACAATGTCATTGCCCATTTTAATTGAAACCTAATACTTCTTGTTGATTTAAATCTTGGCTACCCGAGAAAAGCAATTTGGACTATGGTAATGTAATCCATCGTGGTCCATCTTATTCAACTTATTCAAACCATATTAGCTCAAAGGCCATGGTAATGTAATCCATCTTATTCAACTTAAAACTATGATGTGCAACATTTGTATCAGATTTCGATAATATTAGGGAATTCTAATTTTTTAGTTGGACTTTTTTTACCATCAGTATGATTTATGTTTAGAAATTTGTGTTTTACATACTAATTTGTGACCAAGTGGACACCCTTTTTTGCCACACTTTTTTTTTCATCCGCGTGTGAAAGTCGCCTAGAGGGGGTGAATAGGTGATAATCTCAAAAATCACAATTAATTAAACAAATTAGAAACGCATGAAAGATTTGTCCGACTCCAATATCCGACTATAGTAGGATAAAATCTGACTCGGACAAATATCCGACTAGAGTAGGACAAAGTTTGACTGTCTCGTGCGGAAACCGGATCGGTAACGAAGATGGACAAATCCACGAGAAATAAATAAGGAGCAAGCAGCTAGCAACGCAAGAAATCTAAGCCAATAGTGAGATAAGCAAGCAAGCCTTCTACACAAGTTAATCTAGTGATTTAAGCAAGAACAATATGGAACTAGAGCACATAACCACAAGATTAAAAAGAAACGAAAGGGAGACAAGGAGGTACATGATTTTTCACCGAAGTTCAGCTCTACCAAGGAACCTATATCTCGGTTGAGGAGTCCACCAAGGACCGGGTTGCTCTCAATCTAAAACCTCTTCAAACCGCCACTAAGGATAGCTTGAAATCCAATAATCAAACTCCACGAAGGGAGGTGCAATACAAACGATCCGAGTCTCAACCACAAGCTTGAGAGTTCAATAGGTGATGCTTAACCGTCTAGAGGATGAATCCCCAAGAGTAACAAACACAATAAGCACCAGCGATGAGATTGAACCAAGTGCTCTTGAGATGAAGATGAAGCTCAACGAATCCTCATCAATCTTCTCACAAATCTGCCAAGGATTGGAGTGAAGAATCAATTTGGGAGACGAGGAGTGCTTGGGTGAGTTTGGAAGTGTTTTTTTAGTGTGGAGAGGGTGCCAACAGGCCAAAGGAGGAAGAAGCCCCCTTTTATAGCCGTAGCACCAAAAAGAGCCGTTGGGCTCGATCCGATCGGGATTTTGTTCGATTCGATCGGACTTTGTCCGACTCAGGAATGGTTTTAGCTCTAGAGTCCGATCGGAATATCCGATATTATCTCGTGTGTTGTTTAGTCGAACATTGTTCGACCGAGTTCGGCGCTAGATCTTTACAGGGCGGTGAACAATAAAACACACCTATCTCGCACGATCGCGGAAGCCCTACACAACAAGCGATGGACCAGGGACATCACAGGGGCCCTCTCGGTGCTAGCCATCACACGTAACATGCTCCGGTCGTTGATGAGGGAGGGACGTAAGGCTCGAGCCACAAGCCGGCCCTCTCGGTGCTAGCCATCACACGGAACATGCATCTCCGGTCGTTGATGAGGGAGGGACATAAGGCTCGAGCCACAAGCCGAAGACCGGATATGCTGGCGTTGGACATCTTCCATGCAATACTCTAGCAAATCAGCATACACCATGCTCTTTGAAGGCACCACCAGATTTGAGGCCGCCAACATGATCCGGAAATCCTAGGCGCCGCCCAAGGTCAAGTTCTTCATGTACATCGCCCTGCATCGACGCACATGGACAATCGAGATGCGCAAGTGCCATGGCCTGCAAGACGGTGACACTTGTGCCCTATGTGACCAAGAGCAGGAGACAATTGAACACCTCCTACTCCATTGCTCGGTGGCCAAGCAAGTCCGGTGGCATATACTACAACGGATCGGTCCGGAAGCACGGTTTCCCTCCGCCGGCACAAACATCAAGGACACATGGATTAGTATGAGACTAGGACTCCCCAAAACGCCGCAGAAAGGGTTAGACTCAACTTTCATGCTCACAGCTTGGAGCCTATGGAAAGAACGGAACAACAGAGTCTTCAACAACCGGAGTTTACCCATGGCGAAATACTCGAACACATCAAAGAGGAAGCCAAACTTTGGGCTCTAGCGGGTGCCCGTCACCTAGGATGCATTCTAGCGCAAGAGTAGGCTAATCGGTGTGTGTGTTGGTAGCCTTTACCGTTGCTTCTTGTTTTTTTCCTGTACCGTGTAAGGCTACCGGGCATCCGTCCTTGACAAGCGTGCGTTGTATTCAGGTCGTCGACCTTTTCTCTACTTGATACAAAGATGCACGATTCTCTTGCGTGTTTTAGAAAAAAAGAGAGGCATAGATGCACTTTCACCGTGACATGTAGAGCCATGGCCAATTTAATTGTTTACTGAGGATTTTTTATACATACTTAATTAAGAGTTTTAGGAAAGTAAATGCTTTTTTATTGACAAATTTGTACCAAGCAAAATGCATTGATTCCGGTGTTATTGTTACTTATTTTTTTTTTTGAAGTAAACGGCAGGTGCTCTGCCCTTTCATTAAAGTAGGAGAAAAACATGAAAAAATACAAAACGTACAATGGAGCAAGGTCCACAGAAACCAGCAGCTTTAGCTGCTAGAATGAAAAGGAAATAGGGAAACCGATCGGTGAGACACCGAGAAGGAGAAAACACAAAGCAGCAGCTAACTACGGTAATCTCTAATCAGGTTCCCGTGGTCTCTTCATTGCCAGGAAATAGGAATCCGCTTCCTCCTTTGCCAGGTACGCCACTTGCAAGCTTTCCTTTTCTACTCCTTGGAAAATTCTTCTGTTTCTTTCTTTCCGGACGTTCCACCATGCATACAAAATCCTTCCAGTCTGTTCTCTTCTTTTTTCCTTGTTCATCGCTTTCGCGGACAGTAAAAACCAGTCAGCTACCGAGGTGTTTCGTGTTTCGTTATTGTTACTTATAAAAATGTTGGTATCTACTTGCATGTTTGATCACGTAGTATTTGAATTTTACATTGTCATTCTGATGCTCGCCCGCCTTGACTAGTTTGCTCAGGTATGGGCCGCCCAACTAAGACAACACCATCGTAGCCCAGCCACTGCATTTGGTCCACATGGTCAGCAAATAAAGTTGAACAAGTCACGGGAGAAAATCAATGGTGCAGATAGTAAAGGGTCGGCGTCAGTGAGCGTAAGTGGTACGCTTGTTGGCAGCAAAAAGAGGTGAAAGAAAAAATGAGCTGAGCACTAGCAGTGACCTTGTTATTCGTCGGCGTGGTGTTCTTGATTTGTTGTAAAGAAAGGTGGAAAACAAAGAAGTTCGAGATGCGATCGGGCACCTGCAGGGCGGTGATAAGTACCACGCGAGATGCCGATGCAGCACCGCCCGTTGTGGGGAATCGCGCCGCGTGGGGTCCCGATTCGAAGCTTCTCCTCTGGGCTTTTATGGGATTCCCCTTGCCGCGCATCCAATTTACGCGTGATCCACTGATCCCTCGCTGGCTGGTTGATCCCGAAACCAGAGAGGTCCTCGTGCACTGGACGCGCAATTTGGTCAAGTTTCGCGTACCAGCCACCAAGTCGGGTGATGGGATTCCACGCGGCTCCGCACGTGGTGCCCACGCACTCCCCTCTTCTCCGGCTGCTATAAACTTGCTCTATTTTGTCTTGCCGGATACTAGATATTTCCATTCTCCATTCCCATTAATTCCTGCCGCTGTAGTAGCATCACCATCCCAAGAGCAAGGTTAGAAGAGATCATGGCGTGTGAGGGCGGTGAGGGGGAGGTGAAGCAGAAGCAGAGCCTGATGGACAAGGCCAAGAACTTCGTTGCGGAGAAGATCGCGCACATCCCGAAGCCGGAGGCGTCGCTGGACGGGGTGAGCTTCAAGAGCATGAGCAGGGAGTGCATCACGCTGCACAGCAACGTCAACGTCAACAACCCCTACGACCACCGCCTGCCCATCTGCGAGGTGACCTACACGCTCAAGTGCGCCGGCAAGGTCGTGGCCTCCGGGACGCTGCCGGACCCCGGCTGGATCGCCGCCAAGGGCGACACCAAGCTCGAGATCCCGGCCAAGGTGCCCTACGACTTCCTCATCTCCATCATCAAGGACGTCGGCCGCGACTGGGACGTCGACTACGTCCTCGAGGTCGGCCTCACCATCGACCTCCCCATCGTCGGCAACTTCACCATCCCGCTCTCCACCACCGGAGAGTTCAAGCTACCAACGCTCAAGGACATGTTCTGATCATCTCTATCATCCACCGATGCTTTGCCTGCTTGCTTGGCTTGCAATAATAATAATGTCCTCGGCTTGCTTCCAATCTAATGCCTGGATTCCCTCTCAGGTTTCTTCTTCAGAGATCTGTTTATTTCTTTTTCCTTTTACAAGATAAATAAACGAAATAATAAGGATTTGACGACACACACGATCAAAACCAAACTGTCAGTTGTTTCGTGCGATAAACAGCTCAAAACACCCTGATCCACATCTCGGCGTAATAAAGAAGAGAAGATTTTCCAGGTTCCATTAAGAAACACAATTAAGCCACCACATTGAGAGCATTCAGGCTAGCCCATATCACTGTCACAACAGGCTGTGTGCGCGGCCCAATCAAAAAAGAAAGAAGACGGACCCCGTTTGGGATTGGCTTCCTGCTTGGCCCAAACATAGTTCTCATTGCATCTTCTACTCTTCCGTTGGTGATGAATTTCTATATTTTCAAATGTGAAAACATTTAAGCACGACCATAACTTTATTTGTCAATGGTAGAGTATATATATAAAAACGCCCCGACAGTTCCAGAGATGCATTTCCAACATCCAAAAGACTTCTCATATCCATGTATCTCCATAGTCCCCAGCTCATTAATTATCTATTGTATATGTTCCAAACATATATCCCGTAGAAATGTCTTCAGCATTTTTTTTCGGGACATGATCGAACATCAACAATCAAGGTCTTTATGCGTGTATATTTTTCCCTGGAGTTGAGAGATGTCACCAAACGGTCTCCCAAAAAGAAAAATAGGAAGAGATGTCACCAAACAGAAAAGGGTCAAATGTACACAACATATTTTTGCGTCCAGTTGCATTTGCATCACAAGTGAACCTGTCTTATCAACTGACAAGGAGGAATAAATGAGAAAAAACTTGCAATAATTATTCAACAGCTCATGACACTCGATATTCGATAACATATTTTCTGTGGCAAGAACAAGAATATATGCTGTGATCAGTTTGCTCATGACTAGGTGTACCCCTCCCTTGATGACCTAGTCACTTATGTCGTCGAGTGCATATCAAATACTTATGCAAATTTTCAAAAAGGAGAAATAAGCATATCACATAGTACTAGTTAGTTGTAGATCAAATAAATTACAAAGTGATATTTCTCTGTTGATCCTCAAGCTTTTGTTTCACCAGAAATTTGTCAAGATGATATCACGTACTAGGTCATCAACATTTCAGTTCAATTTTCTCTTGCACATTATTTTTCAGTGCATGTTGTGAAAGCACCATTTTAGGGTTGGGAGCATATGATATATTATACATTATGTCATGTAACACAAATAAAATGGTCATTACCATGGGATTTTGATCGATCAAGTGCTTTACGATCCTTCTTTAATTACATTCTTGCATTTAAATAATTAAAAAAATACATTCTTGCCTTTCTGCGTTGTTCCCATCAAGTACACAACTTGCCTAAACATGAGGGAAGAATGACATGAGATCCAGATATTAACTAAACTCTGCATCTATTAAATGGTGCCACATATTTCATTCTACATAATCCATATTGTTTTCAACGTCTCTCTATCTAAAACAAGTGCTTTCAAGATGGCCTAGAGATAAAATAGAAGATAAAAAATGCATTTGAGGATGATAATAGTTGTTGTTATATTATGAGTGACATGGTAGCTACCCGAAACTAATGATCCAAATTGCCAAAGAGACTGCATAGTTTTTGTTGTTATGAGTGACATGGTAGCTACCCGAAACTAAGAGAGAATTGCAAAAACCACCCCATATGTCATTTCTAGTTTGAGATTTCCGCCCATAAGCTATTTTGTTGTAAACACCCACCCACCCACTAGAGTTTGTTGCAAAACCACCCCAATTCACACATATTTAATTGATTTAACCCATTTTCATTCATTCAGACTAGTTTATGTTGTCTATATCAATCTTATAAAATTTCGAAAATATAATCATTTCATATTTTTACATAATCTGAAAAAAGAAATAAATTCGTGGTTTGATAATGTTCATAGAATTTGATATCCGGAAGAATTTACTGATGACAATAAGATGGTTATAAATTATTAATATATATATATATATTTAAAAAATAATCATTTAAGAACTTAAAAATTGTTAAACTTACTTAACTTATAGGCTGGGTGTGGATTTGCAACAAATAACTTATGGATGGGAATTTCAAACTCAAGGTGACATATGGGATACTTTTTGCAATTAACCCCGAAACTAGTGATCCAAATCTCTTATTTTCAAGGACACTACGATTTGCATATTTTGATTTAGATAATGGAATAAAACTTATCCAGCCTTGTCGTTGAACAGGCTCTACGGCCACTATGCTTTGCATACTCGGGCCACTATGCCTAGACTCTCTCGCTGTCATAGACGATATATATAGACCGTCAAAGGATGCCATCTACTCGTCTTAATCAAGACTGCGATGCAGTTTCCGTAGGCATGTACAAGAATGTGCACACCGGTAAGCAATTGACACTGAACATCAAAGTGAACTCGGCGGTCAAATGTACATAGTATAGGATCTCGTCTAGTTGCAATATGCATCACCAAGACACCAACCTCTCTCTTTCTTGTTGCTTGATTATATATAACTAATAAAAATACTGTATTACTCCTAAGATGGGAGGAGAATATATAAGAGAGGGGCAACTTATTGCATTGCGGTCAAATATATATTAAGAATCCGGTGTCCCCAACTAGAGCGACAGCCTGCGTCCAAGAAGACCACCGCCTTGTTCATCGTCGTCCAAGAAAAGATGGAGGTCATCGTCATCAAACGGCGCTAGTAAGAAATCATCCAGCAGTGGCCACAGATCGCTGTCCACGGTCATGGAAGACGCGTCGGCGCTGTCGTCGTCGTCGTCGCGCTTATTGGGCGCCTCGTCCGAGTGAGGGGACGCAGCATCAGCAGCATGTGGCTTGCTGTGTCTTGTGGTGCCGGCGAGCGAGTTGATCATGGTGGGCACGGCGTGGCAGTGCTCGGCGATGTAGGTGACGATGAGCACGCCGGGCTTCTCCGGGCTGCGCTCCACCAGCTTCCGAGCCATGCACGCCTTCAAGCTGCTGCACTTGTAGTATCCCCTGCAAATTAAATTAAATTAATTTTCTGATCAGCGCTTATCAATTAGCTAGCAGCCACATATATATGCACAAAAAAAAAACACGCACACAGACACAGAGAGCGCTTTGATCATGGCTTAGATCGAGTACGTAATTACCGAGGATAGGGCGAGCCCTTGATCGGCTTCTGGCCGTACTTGCGCCATGCCCACAAATCCGTGGAGACGCCGCCGTCGGCCGCCGGCACCTCGCACACCACTTTCTTGAGCTGGCTCTTTTTGCTGCATTCATGCATCAAAAAAGTTTATTGAGAGAGACCAACATTATTAGCATCAAATTTCATTCCTTGCTAAATATAAATATGAACGAACGGACCTTTTTTGGGCCTGGGAGCACGAACACCCGGCTTTCGTCCGGGCTGCTTCGTCCTGGACGTGGAGGCAGCCGCCGGGAAGGAGATGAGCACCTCGTGGTCATCGGAGGCCGGCGTGATGGAGAAGGGCAGGTCCTCGTGATCCAAGTTCAGGTAGTCCAGGTCGCGCAACGACGTGGTCGCCGGCTGGCCGAGAAACTCAGCCCGGTCCTTGTGCCGCTGCAGCACTGCGGAGTCGTTGCTGGTGCAGGCCGGCGTGCCGCAGCTTCTCACGAGTGCCTGCAGATCCCAGTCATTCGAGGGCTCCATCATACAACAAACAGCAAGCTATAGGAAGGGGTGGGATTAATGGAGGCGTGGTTGACTTTGCATTGGCTCGAGCGAGGGGGTGTCAGTATGTTGCGTATATATAGAGCACGTACATATTGGACTAGTGTAATGGACCCAGCTGGTAAAGTCAAAAGAGCAGATCAGATTGCGGCTATACTACAGTGCTAGTGCGGGGCACGAAACCCGTCTCCAATTGAACCATCAGTTCGCCACTAGATAGGAATCCGTCAGTGGAGCCGGCCTAATTTATCCCGTTTTCACGTGTTGTATTGTATTTATCATCGATCGAGGTGGCACTTGGCACTTGACCAGCCCATGCCGCGTGTGTTGTTTTCAGTTGAATTTCCTCAATGTCAAAAGGAAGAGATGGAACGGCCTGGATCGATCGAGCTCATTGAGGTCAGAGGCGGACACCAAAGAAAAACATGTCTAGTACACCTGGCAGGTGGGCGGGGGATACGGAATAAACCTGGAATCATGCTCCCCAATTCGACTTGTTTACATCATTGACATCCTAATTTCCCTCTTTGGGATCTGGCAACCCCCGTTTGTTTTCCATTTGACCTTCCCAAATGTCAACTGAGAGAGAGGGAGAGAAGCAAGAGCGCTTGATTATTACTATTAGCTTGCGCCATGACGAGCCATGTCTCTCTCGGCCATCGGAATCTATGCAGCATATGCATGTGTGCTGATGAGCTAGGTTAAATGTTTTCCCAACACCGCCAATCCCGGCCCGCGGACCGCGGTGGTGACAATGGCAGGTAATAATAAGCGAAGCTGCTTCCTAATCGTGAAAAATAGTTGAGATTACGCGTGCGTTTTTGGCTTTTGGCACCCGCCGGCGTGATGTGAGAGAGAGAGAGAGAGAGAGAGAGCGGAGCACACGCCAATGGCGGCGTCGCCGTCGGCCGCTGATTCTGCCGTGCCGCCTACTTGGATTGCACTGCTCTGGTGCGTGCGGTGGGCACCGCCCGGCGTGTTGGGCGCTTCGAACTGTCTATTGTGATGGGAAAATAATTGGATTTGGCACTGCCATGCTTCTCTCTATGTGTGGACGTCGCTCGCATCTTGGATCCAGTCGACGACTACCTTTTCTCTGCAAAAACGGCGGCGAAACAAGTTGTCGATCGACAATGAACATCAATTGATCTTACTGCCGACTTAAAGCGTCGCGACAATTTCTGTGATCCTTGCGTCACGTAAGTAAGAAGTACCGGCGGACCCGTTAAAATAATAAAACAGCATCTTGGAAGTTAAAACAGTTCGATGCTTAGTTATCTTTTAATTAGTAGACAGTTGCATTAGTAGGTTGGATGGCTCAGTTCCATGACCATCCGCGGAAGGTCGTAAAGCTCAAGGTCAACACGAAGATTTCAAGGTACGGTAAAAGGATCGAATGGCGCACGCGTAGTACGACGACTTGGATACGCGGATGGCTCAGTATGGCTAAGGCGACGCAGACGGGTGCCCGGGCAGCGAAACGATAGCAAGAGTCATCTTCATGCAACTTGATTCTTGGACCAGTATCTTCGTCTGATCCTACGAGGGCGAGTGGTGCATGCACGCGAACATTACGCAAGAAGCACCCTAGCTAATAACAAACTAATTAATCTCTGGATGATGCTCCAGATATTGAAATACTTGGTGTGCCTTTATTGAAACTCATCAAAAATACCATAAGTTTGTTGGGCTGCAAACTCGTCAACTGGGCCTTCAGGTGGCTGAATTTCATTTGTTGTCCATATAAACTAATGAATTAGGCCGAATTGACAATACCTAATTGTGGCCCAAAAATAATTGAAGCAAGTACCAAGCCCAGGCATCCTTCCCTAGTTTTTGCCTCGAAAAAAACTCAGGATTTCAAAATGGAAAACTAAAGATCCTGTTTACATCACAGGCTGTTTATTTACTTTGTGTTGGAGTATAAGTGAATTGCCCATCTTTCCCTATAAGCTTAGACTTTTAGGTGAACCTGGTTGGTGCATGCAGCTCAATATAGTATCGGGCCGGAGGTCTCGAGTTCGAATCCTGCTGGCGCCACTCCAATATTCCACGTTTGAGGCCGGAGGAGCCTGCACGTGAGGGGAGTGTTGGAGTATAAGTGAATTGCCCATCTTTCCCTATAAGCTTAGAGCTTTTAGGTGAACCGGTTGGTGCATGCTAACTCAATACTTTGGAGTACAAAAGCAACATGGTATGGATTAGCCTACAACCTATCTATAGACAGAGTAAAGCTCGTAGTAGCAGTACCTGATGATCAGCCTGTCAAGCTGTGGACTAATCAGACGATGGTAAACAGTTGGATTGAATGCGTGGCTAGCACATGATCATGGAGCAAGTGAGCAATATTAATTAGCAGTACAAATGTGTGAGAGAGAAAGGGAAAGAGACGCATCGTTCGCAGCGCTCAATAGAGGAGAGAATCCGAAACATGCTCCAAGGGTACTGACAAATTAAAGGTTGGCGACGTCCTATGTGCTTGTCGTCCCTGCGCAACTACTAGGAGGAGGAAGGTGCTTAGTAACTAACCTTGTATTATTATAATACAATTGTCCACAGGGCTCTGGGCTAAGACGCTGCTACTTCATCTGGATCGTGTAATCCTCTCTGTGTAACTGTTGCCTGTGTGCATAAGCATAAATGTTGGTTATAGTATAGCAAGCATACATGACCATTCATTTTACTAGGCAGTGTCCATCCGATTTTTTTTTTTAAAAAAAAAGAAAACTCCGTGTCCATCCGAGAAATTGCGAGGAAGATTTTTCAAGTACTAGAGCTAGAGTGTTGGTGAGTCCTCTGTATCGCAGCAGCTTAGCATAGCATCATGCGACAAATTAAACGAACCTGAGATCGATCAAGATGGCACTCACCACATGCCTAGTCATGGCGACAATGATGGTGTCCGATGCCATAGGAGGCAGGCTAGGAGGGATTATCCACCAGACATTGTGCTCGTACGACTGAGGGATCCATGCTCGTACGACTAGTACTAGAGATAGAGCGGGCCATTTGGAGTACCAATCATCAGGTGCTCTGACTTTGACGACATCAGCATGCACGGTTGATCGGCCCTGTTCGTTTCCTCGCCTCTAAAATTTAAGACTGTCATATCAAAGAGAATCTTACTTATTTATGAATATTTCTATCAATTTAGTGACAAAACCCTATTGACAGATTGGTGTTAATTTTCGAGATGAATCTAATGAGCTTAATTAATTTATATTTTGCTAAAGTGATGCTACAATAACCGTCTTCTAATCATGACTTAATTAACGTCATTAGATTCGTCTCGTAAATTAGTCTAGAGGTCTGTAATTTATTTTATAATTAAACTTTATTTAGTATTCCTAAATAATAAGATTCTTTTTGATGTGACAGCTATAAAGTTTTAGACTCTGAAAACGAACACATCCAAAGCGCCATCCAAATGGACATAGGAAAGCTGTGCAACTTGTTTTCTGTTATCAATCAAGAAAAGAAAAGTCGAGATGCAAGCCGAGGAACCGTTTTCCTGTAAAAATGAATTCCACATTCACGAGAAATCCCTTTTTTATTGCACTTCGCTAAGTGCCTAAGTGACAGGATGAAATAACACACAGGCACGCTAGCTGCTCGTTACACAAAGACACGTCCACACGAAGAAATTAACAGACTAGTACTAGTACATACTAGTAGTGGAGAGAAGAGACGCCGGGAATATCAAGCTATAGCTAGTAATAACAAGAAGGAAGGGACGAGGAGACGTCGTGGAATGCGGAGAGGATGACGTGGTGGTGACGCGGCGAGTTGAGGGACAGGTACCACACGAGGAGCTCGGTCAAGGATCCGGCGCTCCGGCCGGCGACCATCTCCGCCATGGAGCTCCGGAAGTCGGCGTAAGGGTCGTGCGAGTGCTTCACCACCGCCGCGGCACTGATCTTGTCACCCTGCTTCGATCTGGTCGTCTGCTTCTTTCTGACGGCGAGGTCTCTTGTTATTGGTGGCGGCGCGCGGCGAGGCTTGCTGTGGCGCCGCTTTGATCCGATGGTGGAGTTGTAGTAGAAATCCCCGGACGTGGAGTCGGAGGAGAAGCAGAGCGTGGAGGACCTCGTCGTCGTCGTAGTTTCAGCCTCGCCGCCCAGCTGCCGCCCATCCCCTTCGCCGTCGCTGCTGAACGTCTCGCCGTCGGCGGAGGATGACGACCAGCCGACGTAATACATCTTCTTCCCATTATTGTTGCTCCTCCTCATCCTGCCCTTGGCCTGCATCGTCGTCACCGGCATCGGCGAAGGGAAGGCCGCCGCGGCCGAGCAGTCAATGGAGATATGAACAAGCGGCGCCCGCTGCTCGCGGCTGCTACGGCGGCAATGAGGAGGACGACGGTGCTGGCATCGTCCACTGTCGCCGTCGTTGAGCTTATTATTATCGGTGGTGGCGGCGGCAAGGGTTGGTGGCTCTTGATGTCGTCGGGCGTTGACGACGGCGGCGGCATTGGTGGCGGCGGAGGTGGTGACGCAGGAGGAGCGGACGAGCATCTGCGCCAGCCGCTTCCTCAGCCGCCCGGCCACCTGCTTCTCCATGTGATCCTCCTAACTGATGAGCTAGTAGATAGCAGTAGCAGTACCACTGTGCAGGTGAGTCTGTGGTCTCTTACTGATCTCCTCACGCGTTTGTGGCCAGCATAGAGAGGGGGCTTAAAATAGTTGAGTCATGTGTAGTGCTTCCCTACCCCTACCATCTGTGTACAGTAGTAGGTGGTATATTAGGAGCAGCAGCATGATCGTGTGTAATAATCATCATTAGCTAGCAAACACAGAATAGAGATTCCGATATTAGAAGAGCGTCCTTCCAATTCCATTATGGAAGAATGACGCTGATCTCGTTGTACACGTTCTTGCAGTGGTCGGCGTCATCGACTCTCCGTAGGTACGGTGTTGCTACTCGCGTGCGTTTGCTCTTTTTTGCCAGCTCCCTCTTCCGATGATGACGCTCCCCACTTCACCTCACCACCACCGTGAAGAGATCCATGTGCACGGCAGGCAGCAGAGATCCATGGGCGTACGACCAAACATACGTGTCGGTGTCGTCGCCGCACACACGTCACGTTCCTGAAAAGGTGTCCGTATCATCCCAGAAATCATTTGGATTTGGAATTTTACTACTACCAGAACTCTACCGACATCTCCACCCGCCCAAAAGTTTCAAGGCGAAATAAGTTAGCAGACCTTAGCGATCGATTAACCCCTTGTCTTTTTTTTTTTGTGCTTTGAGCAACCCGGTATATTGCTTTCCTTTATTTCAAACCCTTGCATTTTGTTGTTCTCTCATTTCATAATGAATGACTGAATGACGGTGCTCCTATCTTTCCATTCCATTCACTTCTGGAAAACAGGAAATCACCGTGTGCCTCATTCTTCGCCGTGAGCTTTTCTTCGAGCATACGACGAAGGGGCCATTTACCGTGTGTTGCATGTGCAAACACACGGCAAAACAACGGCACACGACAAAACAGTCTTCACCGTGAGTCAAAAGAACGACACACGGCAACATCTCTATTCACCGTGTGCCAGCTACGGAGCACACGGAAAAGAGGAAGCTTCGCCGTGTGCCCGTGCTTTGGCACACGGCGAAAAGTCCTTCGCCGTCACGAATCGTTGCCGTCAACCTTTCGCCGTGTGCATTGTGGCCTTCGCCGTGTGTCTCGGGCACACGGCAAAGCCCTGATTTCCGGTAGTGATTAGAGGGAAGAATGATGGTCTGTGTAGTGGAGAGCCACCGCCACTGCTCTTTTCCGTTGCGCTGCTCGCACACTGCACGGGCAACAGTTCAGCAACCTCATGTGTTGAATTCCGGTGGGTTTCTCTCACTGACCTTTTTTTGGAATGCGCTCTCGTGATACCGATGGAGCTCTCACTATTAGTATACTACTTACCACGGTGACGATCGATGTGCACGGCATGCACCCGGCAGGAGCGTACGAGCAAACATACGCGTCCGTGTCCGTGTCCTCGCTGCAAATCCATCAGATGCCCTGATTCCTGAATCCTCTTCCCAGGAATCATTTGCATTTGGATTTTTTACTACTACCAAATTAGACAGTCCAATCTCCACCGAGCACATCAAAGGATGGCGAGAGCTTAGCGTGGTGCGTCAGTCCAAACGCAGCGCAAGAAAGGAGAATCTTCAACGAGATAATACAAAGTTCCAATGGATAAGGGACCACTAAAATGAACAAGAAAAAGCTTGTTATTTTGTTGTTGGCAATGCAAACATGTTGGTTCCGTAGCAGCACAACTCTGGGACGACGAGCTACTATATATAATCCCATAAATTTAGAGCCATCGCGGTTGTTGAGCATTGGCGTATGTGCACCTCTCATCGGTTCGCCGCTCGCTGATTGAGTTGAACTCGTCGCAAACCTGTTCTATCACGAGCGGCACGGGCAGGAATCTAGTACATTTTTTCTATAGCAACATGCAGCTCTGACCTCATGAACCTGTTTCCTCACTCAGCGAGGGGATCACATCAAACACAAACGGACATGCATGCCTAGTTGCCAATCAGCTGCCATCGCTTGAATTTCAAACCACAATCACTGCCGTCCGAGCTTTCGCACTCCAACACAGTCGGAAGCAAGTATTCTATGTAAAGCATCGTCTCTGTGCAAGTCAATCCAGAGCTACATCCAAGGAACTAAACAACACCCGAAGACGCATCATCACTAATTAATAACCCTACAAACAACTCACTAACATCGATGATAATATCCTCCGTCGGAATTCGAAAGTACGCGCCATGAGCCATGTGTAATCAGTGGACCGACGACGAGACAAGGTGACGAAAGCCCACGTCACCTCCCTTCACGGGATGCAGCCGGAGCCAAACTGTCCCGGGTCCCGGCCGGTTGCACAGGGATTCCAAAGCCCTGGACAGTGGCAATGCCAGCAGATAGCGCACGTAGAGTTAAGAGTGCATAGGGATCCACCTCAAAGGTTCATCGTACTACTTTGCAAAGGTTATACTTGATTTGCAAGGTTCATTGCACATTGTTGTGCATGTATTTGACAAAGGCGGAGTATTATGAAAAAAAAAACTCCAGATGAGGTTAGGACATAACTCACTTGTGGTACTAGGATACTCATGTGCCATTGGCTATGGTGCACCTTCATGCATTTCATTTCTTTGATTAGTGTATATATGTAACTAGTTAGAATCAATCAACCTCATAAATGCGGGCTCCCTAAGTCTTTGAGGCACATATATAAGGGCATACTTCATCGGTCACAAAATGACAACTAAATAGGAAATTTGAAAGCAGTGAGAGTGGGAGGAATTGCATATTTGCAACAGTGAGATTTCTTGTGTATTTGAATGCGGTTGGGGTCCTCTGAATTTGAGTTGTAAATTCAGACAAGCTACAGTACCTGGAATTTGTTCATACTCAAAACTGTTGGATCTAAAACCGTTGGTGTAGATCACAAGCTACAGTACCAGTGAAAAATACACAAATGATGAAACAGTAATTTAGTGTACGTTATTGCTACAGTACTAATTCAGAGACCTGTTTATTATCTCGTGTTTTACTGTAGAGGGTGCTACAATCCTCTGAATTTTTAACTCCACTGCAGAGGACCCCCTCCCATTTGAATGCTATGAGTGAGGCATCGTGGAAGATTGCTCTATCCATAGTCGAGTAGCACGTATAATTTGTTTCCACGAGGTGACAATAATTTTCACTCACGCCTAAACTAAGGTGGGCAAGTGGGAAACGCCTCATTCAGCGTGAAGCCCAAGGAATAGCTTGTGTAGTAGCCTCCAACAAGGTACATTTAGTCTGACATAACCCATGCTTAGACCAATTACAGCCGCGCAAATACTACTGATACAACTGTTAGGACATATTCGTTACTACATAATAAAGAAAGCCCATAAGGTGCAGCAAAATCGTTTATGATTTCAGATAAAGATCATAAAGTTGTACTCCACTCCAACAAACCACCATGAAGAGTCATTCATTGATCAACTCATATTCTTCATTGATCAACATGCTGAGTTGCATAAGTTGGCTGCGACCAAAAATATTACACAGAAGCCAAGAAAGAATACATCTATCCTAAGCTATTTTACTTTCAGGCTGCCTTACGCATGCCAAAACTGGCGCGGGGGGGTGACCCAGTCTGTTGTGCACAAAACTGGTCTACTTCGGTCCAAGGGGAAAAGGGACCATTATCTCTCACAAGTTGTTATCTAAACCGTATGCACACTGCACAAAGCCACCTACTTTGAACTGAAGACAAACAGCAATCCTTTAGTACCACCTTATTTACAGGGAAATGGGTCAGCATTCTGAGAAGACAATATATGTACTTTGAACAGTTCTTCCTGAACAACTCATCATTCCAGGGTGCGCAATTGCTGCCTCTCTTCATGCCATGTCCTCATGGTGCCATCTAACTCAGGAAATGCAGCTCGAACAAGCAGCTCGAGGAGTTCAAATGCTAGCTGCTTCAAACAAACTGGAGACTGCACCAAAAACCAAATACAAGTAAAGGTTCAGAGAGCTAGAGCTGTTGATCTCTTATCCCACTGGTTTTCTGATAATTTACCAAATGTACAAAGTTTAATAATTTCTAAAGTACTTGATAACTGTTCCCAAAAGAAGGGTACTACTTGATAAAAATTGAATGCCTCGGATAGATGGAATAACCAAGCCAGAAAAGAAAAGAAAAGAAAAAACAGTAGAACAGGTATAATAAGAAAATCTTTTTTAAGAGGGGTCATGTAAGAACAGGTTCCAAATCACAATCAATTCCCTTTTCAAAGCCTGCTGCAGCAGTTCGTCCTCTTCCTGCATGCCACAAATGGCCCACAAAAAAGAAGAGTCCTAGAACAAAATGGGAAGTCGCTAATCAACTTCTAGGAGAGACATAATTAACTGCATTGATCTTGGTAGCTATGCCACCGACGGATTTTAAAGAGCCTAAGGGACAGGCATGACTAGTTTTTGTCAAGGATGGAGCAGTGTAACCCACGCTGTACTGTATGTAGAGGAAAAGAAAATAAGTTTTCAATAGGCATAAACATTCAATACTCTAGTATATTACCTGGAGAAAGAAGAAAATATCCTGCGCACACCTTTCATATTCCTTTCGACCAACCAGGCTCACTAGTGAATACGGCGCTTTATCTGTACAAAAGAAGCAAAAAGAGTATGAGGCTGTTAGAACTTTAATATATATCATTGAGGCATAAGTTGTGTACCTGAGAGGAAGAATTACATGGGCAAACAATGGAAGCAAATAAAAGATAAATACAATATGATCAACCCTACAAAAAGGATCAGACCATTTTGCCCACTACTGCCAAGTTCACTTACCTATTATCAATTCACGAACAAAATTTGCACGATGAGCAGCTTCTAGCCGTTGTTCATCAGTCAGATTGTTATTGATGCTATTGTTACGAGCACTAGGAGGTGATGCTGCTTGTCTCTTTGGATGTTTTGTCAAGAAAATTCCGTCAGGCCAGAGAATCTACACATAACAAGAATCAGAAGAAAATCTGTTACTGGTGAATAGTCGGCCACTGTCAGCACCTTTGTCAAAAATATATATGTCACTTACCTGTTCAACACGCTTAACTGCAAAAGCAATTATCCTCCCCTTCCTAAGTAATTGGATTTTTTCAACAAGCCAGTCATCAAATGTGTCTCCCATTCCCAATTGCAGAATTTGTTTTGCTACCCAAAATGCTTGACGCCTATAGAAGATAATCAGGAATTCAGTTGAATCTATAAGCGAAAAATATCAATTATATTATGATTTGTGAATTAAACTTGCCTGATCCAGCCTCCATCCTGGAGTTGAAAAATCACATCAACAAGATGAAACAAAGGGGAACTAAGATTTGGGGCCATCCACTGCAAAGATGTAGTTAAAGGTTATCTGGGAGGCTACAAAACTAAAGCAACAACACAAAGAGAAACAGTATATTCCTGAAACATGCCAAGAATAGAGCCATGAAAGTAAAGATTTTTTCTTCTATACAGCCGATTCTTGTTTTAACATATAATACCGTAGTACGGTCACCCCAACTGTACATTTCTCAAAAGCAAAAACAGGTGAAGGAGTTTATAGAAAGAATTGCAACTTACATCATTAGGAGCTAGCGAGTAACCATCTGGCTCCAAAATTTGAGATGTGTCGTCCCTTTCACTTGAAAGTGGCATTTTATGATTTCCTGAGTTTATTGAGAGAGAATAATCATTCTGCTCTGGGTCACTTCCAGAATTATCTTGATAAAGATTGGCAGTAGTGTTGCTAATAGTTCCTGAATTCTTTTCCACATTCCCTTTCCTAAATCTCAGACCATCATCACGAGCATAATCCCAATCCTTATGCACAGAATTGTCTTTATGTCCATGCAAAGAATTTCCAGAGATTAAATTTCTACTCAAAGCTTCTGCAGATCTCAATGCTTTTCTATCCTTCTCATTAGATCTTTCATCTAAATGGACTGCAAAATATCAGGAAGTGGGCATTTAGATACTGCCAAAATGCACGGATTATATAAATAAATCAGTGAGCTTCAGAGGGACAGGCACCTGACAGTGTTTGGATAACTGAGAGAGAATCTGTGAAGATGTATGTCTGCAACCAGGACATTTAACAAGTAAGCATGAGTTTCAAAAACATTGAGCTGATAATGACCATGTCAGAAAACTAACCTGTGAATCAACACTTAGAAAATCCCATACTTCTATACAGCTCGAGACAATAGGAATTTGAAGAAGCTTCTGTAATGTAGAGTAAAAAGCTAAACTTAAAGAACAGGTTTCACAATCATGAAGCATGGAAGCGCTATGATACAAAAAAAAAAATCCATTCAAATCTAGTTATTATAGAGTAACAGATAAACTGAGGCAGATTAATATGTCAATCAGCTCTTCATGTAATGAGATGACAGATGATAAAGAACCATATGCATTCTTGTAACTTGAGTGATTCTAAGAAGCCCAACCTCCTTAAAAAAAAAAGATTTTTTCTCTGTTTCTTCAAAGATGCTCACCACATGTTAGACAATTTGGATGGCTACCACAGTTTGCCATGCCAAAAGTTTGGCGCGACGCAATTTTACTTGGCTATTGTTTGCTTGGTTGCCAAAATTATGGCACACCGCAATCTTTCAATAGGATTCTAGTTCATTTTTCATGCCAAAACTTGCCAACGTTTCAGCGAGAGTTTTGTTGGCCAAACTTTTGGCATGCCATACTTATGATTTCGAAAAGTTTGGATGCCAACAAAACAGGCCCTAAAGAAGCTATCCTTAAAGTATGCCTTAAACTGAGCAAAACTCAAGAAATGTGTTCTTTCTTACATATATCAGCACTTAAAAAAATTTTTGGTGAAATATGGAGTGAATCAAATAGTATTAACAAGAGTATGTTCAAATAGACAGGCTATACCTTAAGATATATGTCAAGCAGATTGCATCTCTCTCGAACAACAGGAACCTCTAAACCTGATGAGAGAAAATGCTTTGGAGGCAAATGAAGATTGTACTGAGCGTATTCTTTCAGTCGCCGATGCAGCTCTTCAAAGTGACGAAATCTAATTAAAATACACAACCACAACACAGATAGTTACTTAGAAAGGGGGGATCACATTTTAAAATACTTCGGGTGGAACACAAATCACCAAACATGAAAAAGAAAAAAAACCATTGCATACTCACCTTCTCTTGATTGACCAACTATTACCATTGGCGTCAGTCACTGAAATAGAATACACAGCAAACATGCCAGATCCACTTTTCACAATGCTAGCTCCTACAACCTGAATTAAGAAAAATCTTATGTGGATATGTACAAACAATATATGCATATCAGGAACAATGTAGATTAAAATGAAAGAACGGTACCTCACATCTTAGTTTTAAATAAGAGTCTTCCAGCACATTGGCACCATTATAATTCGATGAATAAGAAGAGTCAGTTGATGCTAATGATAAAGATGATGCATTTGCACCACTAAACATCCTAGCCATATTTTCCACCTCATTATCAACAAACACTCCATTCTCCCTTGAATCATTTGCAGACGAATTTAGTATATCTGAATCATCCCCAACCAAGAGAGACGATCTCTCTACTTCTTGCCAGACAGGAGTCTGTAGAGCATTTGACCTTGACCTTTTTCTTCCAGAAGAAGTTCTTGAGACTTTCAATTTGCCCATATGACTTCTATTCTTCTTTGTTTTGTGGAAACCAGAAGATTCAAGGGGGTGATGTATATGGGATGAGGTGACATTTCCTTTACTTTTGCTGTCCCACACTCTGGTAACAGGAGAGTCCAGACCAGTTACGTTGTTGCTTTCATCATCTTCAGTGGCGTATGAACTCTCACTTTCCACTCCAAAGTCTTCTGGGCTGACGTGCCCTGCTATTTCTGCCGATAGACTTTTCTGCAAATGGTTTGTGCCATTTGAATATGTAGGAGTAGTCGAGTGTCTTGTCAAATGTTGATCCCCAGCATAGGAGACATTTGTTTGCCCTTGAGGAATGGTAGGATGACGACGAATTGAAGTGTGGCTAGGAACTGATGGCTGCACTGCAGGAGTTGAGCTTATAGGTGACACTTTGGCAGCATGTTTTATGTTTTCCGATTTGTAATTCTTCCCCTTTGTCCACATATTCTCAAGGTGCTCAGGTGCTAAAGCTTGACGTTTGTGTTGGGTACTGGTACCCAAGGAAGGTGCATGCTCCCTCCCATAATTATCTCTAGCTTCTTGGTCAGCATTTCTGTGATTTGATGCAACACCATTATCCATAGCAACCTGGGAGCTGGAAGGTAAACTGGTTGACTCAAGTGGGTGTGAACTACTGACCAAAGAAGTATTTGGGAATCTTACTTTCAGAGATGCATTTTTACTTTTACTAGGTTGTATATCTGATGCAGCTTTGGAGTGACCGGTTTGACCCTGATGAAATCGAACAAGTTCAACACCTGTACTTGAGTCATCTATTAGTGCAGAAAATTCATCTACAGAGGGCATAGGAGGTTCACTTGGCTTAACAGTTGTAGCACCCTCCAATGATTCAACTCCTTTCTCTGTCTTGCTGGCCCGTGAAAGAGCCAAAGATTCAATCCGCTCATTTATGAACCTGTAGATTATACACCTTGATATGGTGACACTATACACTATAAAATATCACATGAACAAGGAATGTTGAGTTATCACCTTGGATTTGCTAAGTTAACAACAGGCCTCAAAACTGCACATGCAAGAAGTTCTCGTGCAGTATATCGGAAAAAGAGCACTGCAGATCCTGAGGTTTCACTGTGGCTGAGATCAACCCATCAGCAAGGCTTTGTAAAACCTGGAAGGAAAAAAGAAACACAAATCACTATAATACTCAACCAACCAAAAACAAATCTTTTCTAGGTGTTAAATTAAGGCATGAATTAATAGCACTATTATCAAGTGTGCAAAAAAGAAAGATGATTTTAGACTGTAAATTTCATATCTCACAAGCATCTTCAGTAATAAATTACCAGAGCATTTATTGTTCATATATTTATTGAACCAGCACATGTCATAGAAAGTTACTCTTTTATTGTATTTCTGAATAGAACATTTACAGGCGAAATGTGTACTATTGAATTATAGAGGGAGTAAAAACAGTTATAAGGATGGTGATGCCCCTAAAAAAGACTATGAAGCACTATCAACGATGGAAGAATTAAGTAGTAAAATAGGTAACTAATAATCTATTGTAGTTATTAGCAGCTTGCCTACTAACTTGCAAATAGTATGTTCTAGAAATGAAAAGCATTTCCTTTTGTGCATTTGCATCAACTAGGTCTAGATGATTTCATGGTCAAAACGGGGTGATGTGGCACTCTCTATTCTCTAGTGGCATCTTTTGTATGCAGATTTATTTTAGAGATAAATTGGTAAGGTATGTGTTGATCTAGCACTAGCAGCACCAACTAACCATATAATTAGATCCAAAATCATGGTTTAACGCACGAAATAAATTTCAACCGGTACTGGTAGATGTAAAAAAACTTGCAACAAGCTTATGAAACATGGTAGTAATGAAACATAATCCAAACATTAGACATAAAACTCCATTAGTTGCACCTGAAGCTGGTCGTTTCTCAATCATCTTAGTACAATGACACAAAATTCTCTCATGTGTTCAAGAAAATAAAAAATGTTTGGCAATTCATGTATAAGTCTCACCTTGTATTCGGCACTGACCGAAAATAAAGCAGGATGTAACTTGTTTTCAGCTATAAGAGTCAGTTTCAGTTCAGCATCACGACGCTCTGACGGAAGGTTAATAAACTTCTCTTTCCCAATCTTAGCTTGACAGGAATGATAAATCTCCAAGTTATTGCATATAAGATCAACCAGATCCCTGTAAAAGGACGATATGATTTTAATATAAGTCATCCAATGTTCTCGAACAGTTTATAGTGTTAATTTATTTAGCATGATGAAAAAAGATTTTTACCTAGTTAGCAGACTGATAAGGTTAATATTTCTTGCCCGGGCAGAAAACTCTCCAAGGGCAGTATTAACTAGATTGATGAGCTCTTCTGGACCTTCCTTGTCAGGTGTTACACGGGAGTACCACAGATCTGTTACCCACTCTGTAACAAGATGCCTTGTGAATTGTTCAAGTGCTGCTTCAACTGGGGGTGAATTCACCTTGCTCCTCCAGTCTGACCTTCCATCGCTTACAGTTTGAGGTATATTCTTTATTTCAGTACTTTTCGTTTGGATAAGTGGACGAACCACATTGTGATCTGTGGTGGTTGTGGCCTTTCTACGGATGTCATAGTCAAGTGATATGTAGCGAAATAAAACAATTAGAGCTGTCGCAAAAGGCAGGTTAATCCATGCTGAAGAGCTTGTCACTGCAACAGGGAGGATAAGTCGGTTAGCAGAAATATGAGCAAGGGGCAGTATTTTGTTTGTATGACTGGTCTACAATACAAATTTGTCTCAAAACATGACGCTTCTGCAACTGTAATGGAACCAGATATCAAATTTCTGCCTAATTGAGCATCCATTATTGTGCTGGCATGTTTGGGCTATCACATCCTCCCTATATCATGTGAGATTATTTGATACCTGGATAAAGAGATGAAATGGAAAGAAGAAAGAAGTATGAAGTGTTTTTTGGTTCAGCTATCATTAATAATGTGCATTTCAGCAGCACAAGGCAGACCTTTGTGAATGCATCCTCTACTATATAATGTAGTGTTCCCAGACTACCATTCATAGTACACAATTCACACTAAAAAATTTTATATACTAAATAAGTGGCCGATCGCCTAGCACAGGAACAGCCTACCTGAAGCCAAAGTCCAGTGCAGTGTATATCAACAACTGCTCGATGCAACAGAGTCCAAGACAGTGGAATATACTAAATCCGCAGCTCTACAATCGGGTAAAAGTCATGATACCCTATGCAGGCAGTCTAATTACCCAAAACTCAAAGTCCGAACCCGAATTTACGCACTGAGCAACCAACAAAAACCCTAACCGCCGCAGACCTGACGGAGCAATTGATGAACAAAATCGCCGATGCGCACGCATCCCACTGCGTCCAGTGGAATGCGAGCAGGCAGTAACTAACTAGTAGTAAGTTTGGATTTGGGGCGACTCACGGGACATGAGGAAAGCGAGGCCGAAGGCGAAGACAAGGAGCAGGACGGCCCGCTTCTTGCCCTCCTCCGCGAGGTCCCGCAACGTCTGCGCCCTGTGCTCTCCACCCGTCGTCGCCATCGCCGGAAGCTTCGCCGTCCGGCGGCCGACGGCAAGGTGCGGGAGGTGGAAGCGGCGGCGGTGGGAAGGGCGACCGGCCTTGTTTTGTTTTGGGGAGGGCCAGCCGGTCAGGATTCAGGAGGGGGATGGTGTTTTTTTTTCTTTTCTTTTTCCTTCTTTTCTCCGGGGACGTTACGGGTATCCGAAATGTTTTGTCATTATTATTCATTTTATTTTAAATTTTCTGATTTGCTTAAGCTTCAAATTTGGAAAATGACGCATCAAGGAGGCCCTTTCCAAGTGAGCTGGTTCTGAATTGTTTAAAAATTGAAGTGGACATGTGCGTCCATTCAGACCAAAGACCCAAGCACGGTGAACGGTCATAAAATCAGCTGAAAATGTAATTGGGTAGAATTTGAGTGAAATTGAAAGTGCCTGTTGATTTACGAGATCCCAGGTACAGATTCTTCCAGAATAATCCAATCGACGCAAGAGATTCCGGCCGGCATAGACGTGTCGTGTCTCGTGTGTGTGCAACAGTTCAAGTACAGGACCGGAGGACCCGCTTCGGCCTGTGGGCTGTGGCAGTGATGTTTTGTTTGGTGCATTCATGAAAGCAATGCGGCCCAATGGTTATTCATTGGTGGAAATGGCCCAGAAAAAGGGATTGTGGGCTGGGCCTTGTTCTTTCCGTTTTTTTCTACTTTCAGAACTCGTGCTTCATTTCTTTCATTCATAAATTCATTCAATGAATGAATTGAGCTAAAAATAACAAAAGAATCAATGAATGAATTACATGAAAAATGATATTTTCCTATCAGTCAAAATCGATAGCGAATGAAAGACGTGACTGGTGCAGAGGAATTAGCACAGTAGAAAACAAGATTCACGCGGCCAAATGAAGAGCATAAAACAAGATTCATCATGGGGTGGTCCTATCCCGGCGCCGAAAAGCATCCGAGCCTGTTGTTGTGTGTTCACACTCACACACCTCGCACCGCCGGTCTTCTCCCCAAACGCCGGCCTGTGCACCTAAACTACACAGCGTCGCATGGAATGGAACACTAGCTGTAAAACACATTACAGTACGGGCTAATTAGGGGATCGAGCTGACGTCACTTGGAAGAATGACCTTACCTGCACCTGCCAGAATATACCGGAGCCTCGTGGCACGCGACCGTCCATTCCATTCGTACGACCCTGCAGTATCGTGGCTACCTAAGCTTCCAGCGTACACTTTCAGAACTTGTGCCTCTTGACAAAATAAATAGTATCTCAACGATTCATCTTCTTCCGCTTGATTGTTGACTAAAAAATTCAATCACCAGGCATTATATTATTATAAGTTAGTAATAACAAGAGCTGTGTAAAACTGCACGCAGTTGGAATATATGATTAAAAAAACCATGCATTGAAATCGTGTTTCTGTTCTTGGGGGAAAAAGGAGTTCGGCATGCATGGACAAAGCAAAGCCGCAAAGGGTATCCACGTGTAGATAAAGGACGATGCCGCCCAAAATAAAGCATCCACATTTCATTTCACATGTCCAAAGTGCGTGGCGCTGATGGACTGCGGACGTGGTCGGATTTATTTATTTATTTATTTTGCGCGACGAGGACGTGGTAGAATTAGAAATGAACAAACTATCCTTGTGTGAATATCAAGAATTAAAATACTACAAACAGCGAGCGAGCATACAATGGCATTAAGAATTTATTTGGTGTACTGGCAAGGAAGAAGCCACAATCTACGACTAATGATGATGGTACAAATACAAACAAACGATTAGCAGCTCTCTCCGGCACGAGTAGTACTTTAATACAGAGCGCACGCACAAATTTTCTTGAAACTAAAATAAAATCAAAAGTCCCGTGTCGTATCTTGCACCTTTTTATTGATTGCATCTCTCTCTCTCTCTCTCTCTCGGCGAAGACTTCTCAAGTTCAACGCTTGACATCTCTCTCCCACGCACACAAACCAAGCTCCCATTGCAGACTTGACTGCGAGCTCGATCTCGCACCGGTCTCCATGTCTGGTGCAGGATCAAGAGATCACAGCCATGGCCTCTACGGCGGGGATCCCAATCCCACCGATGGCTCATTCTTCAACCCCTTCGACAGCAGTGATATCGACGGCTTCTTCTTCCCCAACAGATCGTCGTGTGCCGCCGGACAAGGAGGCGGCGGCAGCGGTGAGGGTGCCGCTGGCAGTGGGCACTCAAGCATCACGGACTACCTGCAAGGTTTCCTGGTCAGTGACGACGGCGTGAAGCAAGAAATGGTCGGAGGCCACGACGATCTTCAGATGATGGCTGGTGGAGCTCCGGCGATCGCGCCCAACTCGTCGTCGGTGCTGTCGTCCTCCAGCGAGGCGATCGGCGGCAGTGAACATCATCGTCAGTGTAACAAAGGCAGGTCCGAGGAAGAGATTGATGATGACGAGCAGGGATCTCCAGCCGATCGCAACTGCAAGTAAGTTCTCAAGAAATTCCTTTTTGTATCTGGAAAACATGAGAGCTCCTTATTAATTGATTGATTCGAACAAGCACGTGTGTGGGCACGGTTAATCCCCATTTCGATGAACAGAAAAATCTCTCCTTTTTTTGTGCATGCTGGTGTGAACTTGACTTGCTACCAAACTTAGGCCGACAAACAGCTAGCGCTTACTCTTGAACAGTTGGTTGAGCTTGATCTCCATTTGTAAATGTTTTCATTGTTTATGAAAAGTGAAAAGCACGATTGGTAGACTCGTTGGAGTAAACTGCACTTTATGTTTCCCATCCTTTTAACAACAGGTTTCCATTTCATGAAAATCCATGGCAACGACTTTATATTCATTGGTGATCTGATTGATTTGCCGTACGTCATGAATTTTTTTCTGCGAGAATGGTACAGCATGATTCCGACGAGTCACCAGAAAGAATTTGATCATGCATGCTGCTAATTACATCATGATTCAGGAGGAGGAGCAAGAGCAACGACAATGGGGAGGAGAAGAAGAAGAAGAAGAAAGAGCGGCAGCCCCGCGTGGCGTTCAAGACCAAGAGCGAGGTGGATCACCTCGAGGACGGCTACCGGTGGCGCAAGTACGGGCAGAAGGCCGTGAAGAACAGCTCGTACCCGAGGAGCTATTACCGGTGCACGGCGGCGCGTTGCGGCGTCAAGAAGCTGGTGGAACGCTCGCAGCAGGATCCCTCGTCGGTGATCACCACCTACGAAGGCCAGCACACGCACCCCAGCCCCGCCGGCGCCCGGACCTCGCGCGTCTTATTGCAGCAGCAGCCGCCGCCGCCGATGCTTGGCTTCATCCGCCCCGACGACCTCGCCGCCGCCGGCGCGATGATAAGTCGCATGGCCTACGCGAGCCCACCTTCTACTTCTCGCATCTGATGCACCTTAATTTGGGCAGGATCCCTATAAGTCGCGGCTGGCTATCTGAATCTGGTTTCATCACGAACATACTTCTTTATGTACATCCAGTCCAGTACAAGCGCGATCGTATAGAAAGCAGAGCTCCATGCTCTGCCGCGCCTTAAGATATTGACCCGCGACACTTTTCTATCACAACTCAGCACAAGTGCTTCACGAGAGCCGGCGATACATGACAGCCAGCAGAGCTCCTCCTTTACCAAGACAGCAGGTCTAACGACAGTCATATGGTACGGAGGAGTATATGTCAACGACTTGTTATTACGTCTCCACCGGACTAGGCGATCCCTTTTCCTTTGTCAAACTCATGGACAGCGTGCCGAAATGTAATTGTTCCCATTTCTTCGAAAAATTTATTTATTTTTCATCTCCCTAAAATTGACAAGCTCATGCACATTCGTTTCTCCTACACGTGTAGTTGGTATTCCGGCCAAGCTACATCCCCAGAAAGCGAGTTTTTTTTCCTTTTACCCTTGTTTCACTAAAAGTTTAAAAATAATAGTACTTCAGAACATATATCCAAAATCTTATGCATTTTGTCACGTCAATCTATTTGCGTAACATATGAATACAATCATGCAAAGCATTTAGCCAATTAGGAAAAAGAATTTGACACATAAGAATTGACCAAAGTATCACGTGTGAAATTTTGAGTAATGAGCATGCAATAAGTGCAGCATGCTTTATTCAATTGAAAATTTTCATTTTGCCAGTTAGTGGCTAGAGATAGTTTTGGACATGTGCTCAAGTATTCAAGTACCAAGAAGCGCATTTCACATATCTAGAAAATTTGTATTTTATTATATTTTCTTGAATCAAGAATATTCACATTAATACCTGCATATATTTCCATTGTTTATGATGTATTATTTATTTCATTATGTATAACTTTTCTTTGGCATAAGGGGAATTTAGTATTTATTTTCAAATTTTAGTTTATTAAATTTTTTTCATTCTATTCGGATTGATTAATAGAAGAAAATATTTTGTTTAATGGCATTTCAAATCCTATTTTTAGGCATTCCAAAATTCATCAAAAGAGATAAGTTTGTTTTTTATTTAATTTAAGGCATAAATGAAATAAAAGTTCAGGTATTGCGAGTGCATACTTTGTATTAGTTGCATCGAGTAGAAAACCTAATTCTATATAAAGAGAGAATTAGAACAGAAGCACGGGGCAGCTAGGAGCTAGAGTGACCACGCGCGGCGTGCAAAGTACGACGGAGTAGAAGAAGGCACGCGACGACGCGAGTAGAACAAAAGCTTCAGCGAGGACACATGGAGTGGGCAAACTGGTGGCGCACTCGGCCTTGCGCGTAACCGGTCTTCACGTCCTTAATTTTTGGCCCTCTTTTAAAATGATTGACTATTTAAACTAAAGGTTCTAATAACAAAGTTATTGACTAAATTAAAACTCATTTGTACGCCTAAAGATGGAGGATTATTGTTGACGTCAAAAGTCGTCGACACACCGTTGTCCGGAGAGTCCACCGAAACCCCGGCTAACGCAGAGTCCCGTGCTCCCAACGGACCGGCTCGGCTCGCCAATGTTCGCAGTGCGCTGGTGCGTGCGGATGGTTTTCCTGCAAACCAACAAAGACAATAAAAAGTGTAAAATTCCAGGTCATCGGCCCGGATAGACCGATGTGCAGCCGTGGCCGATTATGGCGTAAGATAGACAAAATCGGCCATAGACGAGGAACAACGACGGCCCATCCATTTATGTATTAAATGCCAGGCAAACGAATCGTGATACAAACGATACGAAATCGGCCGACGCTATAACATGCAATCGGTGGCTAGCAGCCGATTTCGTCGGTAAGCGATCAAATCATTAAGATTTTGCAGGGATGCATTATCGGATGAAATGTAAACAAGGTAATTATTAATGGAATGTAGTTCGTTTGATAGCAAGAAGATGGTTTAATCATCAATCGGATCCGTGAATCAGCCGATCGGACATCCGGCCGATTCTGCCATCTATTTTAGCAGTGATTTATTTAAATCTATCTAAATGTATAACGATGATCGATAAAATCATGCTAATAACTCGGGTTCAAAAGCAGTTTTAACAGATTTAGCACTAATTAAACATAAAACAGCTAATGAACGTGATAAGCAATCGGCTAAACACTCCGAAAGAACGAGTAAGACAAATACAACCACACAGATCCCAAATCGACCGATCGCTCCAACGAGGACAAGTCAAGCGATGGCACGCGATCGGACCGAGTCTAACGGCCGCGCACGCTCGGCCGATTCAGGACAAGCACAATCATAAACGCCCTAACTATGAAAGTAAATCTACACCCTAGCCAATCGGCTGCATGCGCCTAGGACAAGTCAACTATCGCAAAGGCAAACACAGGACACGTCAACTGAATCCGCACGATCGAATCGGCCCGGATGTAAAAGAACTTTTATAGCGGCTATCGTGACTCGAACGACCAAATACGAGTCAATCGGCGTTGTGAGCAAAGAGCTGGAACGGGAGGCAGGACAAGTCAAACTACCTCCACCACGAGCCCGGACCGGGTCGACTTGACTCATCCCGGCCGATACTCACTACGACGATTAGGGACAGATTTGGTCGCCGGATAACTAGCAATTAAGCCATCTAATTACGAACAATGCGCCGAGAACTAGACAACATAATTACCTTATCAAGCCAACGTGTCGTCGACCGGAGCCCCGAAGATCCCGCGCGAAAACAGTAAAACTTGACGAGAAAATTAGGGTTTGGCGATGCGCCGAAAATTGTATTGGATGTGAATCGAGTTTACATGTTACATCCGAGTATGTATTTATACTCGGCACAAAGAATCCTACTCGGACCCTCTTCGGGCCGATTTCCTAACCGACTAGGATCTTTTCCAAAATTAAACTATTATTTCTAATTTTACGACGTGGGCCGGGCCCATCAATGTTATGCTCTTCCGTTGGCGTCCGCGCACGATTTCCGGGAGGGACGCCCTTTACTCGCCCAAGCGGCCGTCGGCCTTCCGCCCACCGGCCCTCTTTTGACCTATATTCGCCGACAATGGGTCCCTTGGTCAAAAACCGGCGTCAACAATTATGCATTTTGACCTTCACATTGAAATAAGTGTTTGCTACGTTAGTGATTGTTTAAATGTTCAGATGAAGGCGTGACATGACAAAACCTCCTTATAAAAGAATAATTTGAGGTCAAACAATTACATAGGTTAAATACATGCGTGGAGACACTTTTTTTTCTAGCCTAATGAAGGTTAAAAGAGACGTTTGAGAGGGTTATTTGTTTTTTGCGATGAGTTTGAGAGGTTAAATTAGGTGATGAGAAGGTTACATGTTGTTTATGCCATCCAAATGAATCTATTCAACATGTCCCTTTTGACTGCTATAATTGTTTATTTATTTAGAGATAAGAAAAAAATTTCTTTTACATGCATCCAGTGTTGGAACCATATATTTCTCAGATGATTGCGAGCGATTGATTAAAAAAAACTTAGAAACCTTAACTATGGAAGTATAGGAGATTAGATGGACAAAGATTTTATTTGGGCTGGTGCTAGGCAGCTGATCCTTGGTTAGCCTGCAGGTGTTAGATGGAGAGTCTCTGTCATCTTTGTGGGTTGTAGGGTAACCTCGTAATCAGCTTGTTGAAAAGAAGAATTCAGAGTGATTATTGCGACAAATGCGTACTCGTCGGCCTCAGGACTCGTCAGGCGGAGCGCCATAAGCCGTTGGGAGCGTTGGCGAACAAGCCCGTGCGCAGCACCCAGTCCTCGATCATCTCCTGCACGGCGCGGCCGTTGTCCGCCGGCACGAGGTGGCCGGCGCCGTACACCACCGCGTTCGAGAGCGCGCCTGAGCGCTGCACGTACCCGGCCAGGTCGCCGTCGGCGTGGATCCTCCAGACGACGCGGTCGGCGTCGTGGAACGCCTGGAGGCCGTCCCAGTCCAGGTCCTTGAGCCAGGCCTCCGTGGACACGACGCCGTCCTGCAGGTCCCGAATCCCCTGGTACAGCAGCACCCGCGTTCGCCGGAGGAGCAGCGCCTCCACCTGCGGCCGCACGCTCTTCATCACGTCCGCGTGCATCGCGCTGTCCACCGCCTCGCTGCACTCCGCCCATGCCGCGTCCTCTCGCGCGCCGAGCGCCGCCTTCGTCTCGGCGCGGTTGAGGAAGACGGCGAGTGGCCCCGTCGGGTAAGGCCTCTGCTTGGTCATGTCGAAGAGCGTGGCCAGCCCCGTCATGTCCTGCAGCCGCTTCAGGACCCTGCCCCTCGCGTCCGCCGCCTCGCGCCACCTCTCTGCCCTGGTCAGAGCCACCGCGTCCGCCTGCAGCGCCTCCAGCTCCCGCTTCTGGCCGGCGTTGATGAGGCCGGTGAAGTAGGCCGAGTCGGCGTGCGTGGCCACCTGCACCACCGGGTGCGTCAGCCCGTTCCCGATCGCCACGCCGCGCAGATTCACGCGCAGCTCCCTCGGAAGCCGCGGGTTCGCCTCCGCGAGGATGTGATACGCCGCGGCGGGGACGTACTTGCCGGCGTAGCTCTCGCCGGCGAGGAACAGAGGCCGCGCGCGGAATCCCGCGTCGAGCTCGAAGAAGGACTGCAGCGCGGCGAGGAGGTGCGCGGCGATGGTGGACTGGTTGGTGGGGATGGCGGAGGCGGACGGCGCGACGCTGAACCCGGTGCCCAGCGGGCTGTCCACGAAGAGCAGCCCGAAGCAGCGGTTCCACGACAACGGGTTGGGCCTCAGACTGGCGCCGTCCGGGTTCACCAGGAAAGGCCCCAGCTCGAAGAAGCTGCCCATCATCCCGGAGCAGCCCGGCCCGCCCTCCAGCCACAGCACCAGCGGCGTCGACGACGGCGGCGTCACCGGCTGCCTCGCCTCGTAGAAGGCGAAGAACAGGGACGACGCCTTGTCCTCGCCCAAAGCGAGGTACCCTGACTTGCTCGGAAGCGCTTCCTCGGGGAACGCAGCTCCATCGGAGACTGAGACGGCAGCAGCGACAAGCGCTACTAGGACAACACAGGGACGCGAGGACCGAGCCATCTTTACCGCTGGATTGGCTCAGCTCAGACCTCAGATGAGATGAGCTGGGGCTGGGCTCACCGCTCACTCATAGAGCAAGACAATCCTCACCGGATGGATGCCGGCAGGTGACAGAGCATTTTAATGGGCCACCGAACAGAGCCTGACTCGTCACGTATACGATCAATCTCTTCCGACGTAAGCACTGACCCGACTCAGATACCGACGTCTCCTCGGAGAGATTGGTGCCGCAACCGGCAATCTTCTTCCTCCGCCAATGCCCAATGCCACAGGGATCAGTACATGATTGGCATTGCCGAGATTGGAAAGCTGGATTTTTCAAGACATACTGGGCCATCCAGCTACGATGGGGCTGCTTCTTCCAACGGAACAAGAAAGGACATTAAACACTAGCACCTTGTTGCCATTGTTCGTGGAGCACCCGCTGCTGCCAACGGGATTCAGCGCATCTACTGACTCAATTGGTGCATATCAGCCACAATCCCCTCCACTAGTTCAGTGTCTTCATCGCCAAACGCGGCACCGCCTCACGATCACCCTCTCGTGGACCACGACTTCCCGGAAACGTTCCGGACCGTCCAAATGACCATTCTTGCAGACAGACAACGATGCGCACGAGCAGCGTCTTGGCCACACTGCCGGCGACCCGGAGCGCGCAGAGCAGGTCAGGCCACGCCACCAACCAGCCTCTTCTTACATCGCCAACCACGTTACTCAGCAGTGGACAAGAGCGGGTGGTGCTGGTACACCACCAAGTCGGCGTTGTACTGCAGCCCCCATCGGACCACCCAGTTCCGGCTTCGAGGTGCCAATCTCCGGAAAACCTAGCAGAAATAAATTGGAAAGGTATAGCACGATTCAATCTAATGTAATTGGATTCATATTTTTATAAGGTCCAAAGAGAATCATATACGAGTTTTCAAAGATTACATGATATGATAAAAGAATTACTGAAATTAAGGAGGAAATATTTCCACACAGTTGATCAACCTGACTTGGTTTAGACTCGAGAATATTGCGATGCAATTTTGGTGGATATACATACAATGTAGTTTAAGTCATCCTTTGTAACTATATTAAATTATATCTCTTTATAATACCAAAATTATGTTTAAAATGATTGACTACTTTAACTAAAGATTGTTATAACAAAGTTATTAACTAAATTAAATACTCATTTTCTCACCTAAAGATAGGTGTTTAAATGTTTGGTACGTTGATAATTGTTTAAATGTTTGGATGAAGGCGTGACATGACAAAACCTCCTTATAAAAGAATTATTTGAGGTCAAAATAATTACATATGTCAAATATATGTGTGGAGACACTTATTTTTCTCCTGCCTAATGAAGGTTGAAAGAGACATTTGAGAGGTTAAATTTGCTGACGAGAAGGTTAAATGTTGTTTATGCCATCCAAATGAATCTATTCAATACATCCCCTTTCACTAATACATCCCCTTTCACTGTTAGAATGATATATTTATTCGAAGATAATAAAGAATTTTGTTTACATAAATCCAGTGTTGGATGTACACTATATATTAAAAAATGATTGCGGGGGCTGGATAAAAGACTTTTGGTTGGCAAGTTTAGCTTAGCCATAACGAAGGGAAGTGGAGATTTTATTCGGTTGGTGCTATACAGCCGATCCTTGGCGACGACCGATGGTTACCCTGCACGTGTTCGATCGAGTCCCAACTTGTTGAGATTTGAGATAAAACAAAAGAGAACAAAGATAGGCACTGAAAAAAACAGGGCTGAATGTCCATTAATTAATTGGTATAGGCCCAATTTCCCAATTTTGTTAGTAGCATCTTTCGTGGACTAGTCAGAGTTATTATTGCGACGAAACCGTACTTGTCTGCCTGACGACGGCATCAAGGAGGTCAGGCGGAGCGCCTTATGCCGTTGGGAGCATTGCCAAACAATCCCTTGCGCAGCACCCAGTCCTCGATCATCTCCTGCGCGGCGCGGCCATTGTCCGCCGGCACGAGGTGGCCGGCGCCGTTGACCACCGCGTGGGACAGAGCGCCGGAGCGCTGCACGTAGCCCGCCAGTTCCTCCCCGTCGGCGATCCGCCAGACGACGCGGTCGGCGTCCTGGAACGCTTGGAGGCCGTCCCAGTGGAGATCCTTGAGCCAGGCCTCCGTGGACACGACGCCGTCCCGGAGGTCCCGAATCCCCTGGTACAGCAGCACCCTCGTTCGCCGGAGCAGCGCCTCCACCTGCGGCCGAACGCTCTTCATGATGTCCTGATGCATCGCGTCGCCCACCACGTCGCTGCACTCCTCCCACGTCGCATCCGCACGCGCACCGAGCGCCGCCTTCGTCTCGGCGCGGTTGAGGAACCCGGCGAGTGGCTCGGTCCGGTAAGGCCTCTGCTTGGCCATGTCGTAGAGCGTGGCCAGCCCCGTCATGTTCTGCAGCCGCTTCAGCACGCGGCCCCTGGCGTCCGACGCCTCGCGCCACCGTTCTGCGTTGGTCAGAGCCACCGCGTCGGCCTGCAACGCTTCCAGCTCGCGCTTCTGGCGCGCGTTGACGAGGCCGGTGAAGTAGGCCGATTCGGCGTGCGTGGCCACCTGCGCCACCGGGTGCGTCAGCCCGTTCCCGATCGCCACGCCGCGCAGATTCACGCGCAGCTCCACCGGAAGCCGCGGGTTCGCCTCCGAGAGGATGTAATCCGCCGCGGCGGGGACGTACTTGCCGGCGTAGCTCTCGCCGGTGAGGAACAGAGGCCGCGCGCGGAATCCCGGGTTCTCCGAGAAGAAAGATTGCAGCGCGGCGAGGAGGTGCGCGGCGACGGTGGACTGGTTGGTGGGGATGGCGGAGGGGGACGGCGCGACGCTGAACCCGGTGCCCAGCGGGCTGTCGATGAAGACCAGCCCGAAGCGGCGGTTCCACGAGAACGGGTTGGGCCGGACGGTGGCGCCGTCTTCCGGATTCACGAAGTAAGGCCCGAGCTCGAAGAAGTTGCCCGTCATCCCGGAGCAGCCCGGCCCGCCCTGCAGCCACAGCAGCAGCGGCGTCGACGGCGGCGGCGTCACCGGCTGCGTCGCCTCGTAGAAGGCGAAGAACAGGGACGACGCCTTGTCCTTGTCCAAAGGAAGGTACCCTGACTTGGTCGGCAACGCCTCCTTGGGGAACACAGCTCCGTCGGTGACTGAGACGGCAGCGGCGACGACGGCGACGGCGAGGAGCAGGACAACACGCGGGGCCATTGCGTTTTGGATTAGCTCAGCTGGGATGAGCTGAACTACTACCACCGTTGGGAATGGGATTGGGCAATGATGTGGCTCACTCTCAGTGTCTGTGTAGTGGTGTGAAGAACCAAGAGCAAGACGAGCTTGGTGGTTGCGCCCAACGCCGGCTCTGGGTAGGTGACATGGTATTTTATTAAAACGGGCCACGGAACAGCCTCACTTGTGTCGGCACATAGTACATACGTATACCATCATCGATCTCTTTTTCGGTAGTGCCTAGGATAGGACAAGGTAAAATGCCAGCCGGTGATGTCCCCGACGTGAATGGGCATAATTTGTTGACAACCATGGTGGGTGGTCCTGCCGGGATTGGAAAGATAGATTTTTCAAGATATTTTCCCGTTCGTAATAGACCATCCAGCATCCAGCTACGATGGGGGTAGTTCTTCCAACGGAAAACAAAGGACAGTGAAACACCAACAGCTTGCTTGTGGCAAGGGAAATGTTAGTAGAGCCAACCCGAATGTCCAACTTTATTTCGATCTGGATGAATATATGGCAACCAAGAGTTTAAAATTTCCAAATGATGATATATAGCTTTTATAATAAGCTGAATTAGACATGAGTAGGACAATCGAATTGAACCTATAGCGGGTACTCTTGTGGCAATGGGATTACAGCGGAATTCACGGCATCTACTGACTGAATTGGTGCACGGTCCCCTCCCTTGAGTGTGTTCATGGCCAAATTGTCACGTCCGCCTCGCCACATTCGCGGCACTGCTGCGGCACCCACCTCATGATCACCCTCTCATGGACCTCCAGCTCCGGCAAGCATTCTGGCCCGTCCAGATCACCACCACCGTGGCTACCGCAAACAATGGTGAGGACGAGCAGCGTCTTGGCCACGCTGCCGGCCGCCCGGAGCGCGCAGAGCAAGTCCGGCCACGCCGCCAGCCGCCCTCTTCTTCCATCGCCGACCACGACAACGGCGTACTCTGAGTGGACCAGCGCCGGGTGGTGCCGGTACGCCACCAAGTCGGCGCCGTACTGCAGCCCCGACCGGACCACCCAGTTCCGGCTCCGCAGGTGCCAGTACGCCTTGTACAGCTCCGGGAAATCCGGCCGTGCAGAGATCAGGTGCCTCCACACCTCCTCCACGCTCAACACAGTCCGCGCCGTCTCCTTCGTCGTCTCCGGCGGCTTCACCACGGTGATGCAATGCAGAGCGTGCAGCAGGTAGAACATCTCCTCCGGGCCCACCTGGAAATGTAACAACCGCTGTTCTGATGCCTCCCCCATCGCAGGCTCCACTGGTTGGCCGAACGCGGAGCGGCTCAGGAGCGCGGCTTGCTCCGCCCCGACGCGAACAAGCACGCCGTTGCAGCCTGTCAAAACCGCCGTGCATTCGCTTGACCGCAGTGAAGCCTGCAGCTGGCCTACAATATCCGACATGGGATTTGCCGCGGCCAAAGCAGCAAAGTCCATGCCGTCTTTGCCCCTCTTCCATCTCGGCCCCAACCATGGCATATCCGCTGTCAGCTTTCCGTTCCTGCGACGCAACATTATCAGTGTTGAGTGATCATCGTGGCATGCCATTATCTCCATGATCTGACATGACAAGCATCAAGCGTCATCTCAAAGAGACGTCACAGAACATTTTATATAAGCATCACATCTCAAGCGCAATGATCGCAATTTGCTTCCGATTTCGCCTGCAAGGCGAGATACAATCGCCCTTGCATACTATCGATGCCGCAACAAAGTTTCTATACCAAACACAACAGGACCAGAAACAAACACTACATGGTTACACTCAAAACAATGTAAATAACCGATCAAGTATTATAACTGTTACAATTCGGTTCACATAGAAAAGTCATCACGCGAGCAAGAAACAGGACTACCAACTAACAGGGATACAGTTTCATTCTTGGAATCCTAACAGCGATGATAAGCATGCAGAGTGAAAATACAAAGGCAGCTGAGCTCATCGAATTTGTTTCTTCATTGCCTCCCGCGGGATTTCGCCCTGTTCACCTCCTCTGGAGTGGAGGGGAACAGCTCCACGTACCTTGTCCCAATGGTCATCTTGTCCTTGCACATAGCAGTCTTTGCAACTTCAGCTGTTGGGAACTCAACAAAGGCTTCACCAGTAGCCTTCCCATCCGGACGGTACCCAATGTGCACATTCTCCTCTGTCAGCTCGTACTCAATAAAGAATTTGATGATGTCCTCGACGGTAGCAGAGTAGGGAAGCCCACGAAGCTTCAGCACCTCAGTGTACTCCATACTGCTCTTGTCTTCCACCGGCTTCTTAGACCTTGGAGGTGGCGAGGAGTGACGGTACTCCGAGTCAAAGAAACCACCCTGGTTCACCTCAGAGGCAATAGCATTGTAGTACTCTTGCTTCTTGCATCTGAACACCTCAACATACCTCCTACCCATGTTCTGCCTGTTGCGATGCAGTGCAAATTCAGCCTGCATGCTTGATGGGAAGACAACATAAGCCTCACCGGTGAAGCGGCCACTCTTGTGAACGAGGAGGCAATCCACTATGTCCAGCCCCACAAAGAATTTGCAGATGTCGACTTCATTGCAATCAAAAGGGAGCCCTCGTAGCCGGACACCTGGAAAGCTTTGCATGCCACTGCCAACCCCTGCACCAGGTAAGTTACCACTGAAGGGCTGGTAGAAGCCGCCGCTGGCACCACCAGCGCTGCTGCCCATTCCTCCAAAATATCCAGGGCCTGATTCCATCATCCTGGCCCTCTTTGAGGCATCCAGTTGACTCCCTGCGTTCACTGCGAAGTAGGGATTCGATTCCATCATCATTCGTGGCCTCTTTGATCCCTCGTACCCATCCGAAACCCCCAGCCTCCCATCATTGCCCTTCATAATCCAGAGTCCCAAAAAGAGAAAAGAAAAGGAGAATAACCCCCATCTCTCAATCCCAGTTTCACAAAATAACCCAAATATAAAGATAACTATGCAGAAAATGAACAGAATATAGTAGATAAGCAAGTTTGATAAGTAAACAATCAGCTTCTTAACTAATAGCACAGTGGAAATTGATCCCCTACAGTAAAGCACCTACTGGAAATATACGAGTGAAAGCAAATTTCATATTATGAAGGGATGTCTTAAATCACAACATTCAAATGCCATGTCACAGAAATAACCCTTTCTGTAAGGTTTTAGAGTTCTCACATATTTTAACCCTTTTCTGTAAGGTTTTAGAAGCGGACAGGTGCTCGTAACAAGAATGCTTAAATACAGAACCTAATGTTAACATACAAGATTTTTCACCTTACCACACGAAACAGTTATCTCAAGGAACTAGGTTCTTGCTAATGAATAACGAAACTAACATGGGATGCAAAAATTTATATGTTTCAGAGCCAAATAATTTCACAGGTGTTGCAAAATTAACAGCCTAAATCACACAAAGCATCTGGCCTATGTTTAGATCGGCGTGACACATATAGCTATTTTGGCGGATTTGCCCTGGCGGAAGAGCAGATGGAACCCCAACAAATTTCAGCAGAAACAAACCACAGATCACTAAATATACAACCTATCCCCGATGAACTAGATGGACTGGGATGAACTATTGGGATTCCAAAGCTCACACCAAACAGAAGTTCCTACAGATAGCTAGGGCATCAAATCGAACAACAAAAGAGGGAGAAAGTCGTCGGGAGAAGGAAGAGAGGCGCGTATGCGCGTACCTGGATCTGGAGGGAGGCGTGTTCATCTGGATCAAGGCCTGTACGGCCGCACTAGGGGAGGAGGGCGGCGGCCGGCGAGGTGGAGGCGGGATCGCACGGCGGCGGAGAGGAGTCGCGACGCGGCCTCGGGCGTCTAGGGTTAGGGGGAGGACGATGGATGTTGGATGACCTCTCTGTTTTGGGCTAGGACGTGGCGACCAATTTATTTGCCAATTGGGCCGACGGAAACGAAGGCAGACAGAAATCTGAGTTCGGCTCGTGCTGCTCTCGCTCTGCGTCTGCCTTCCCGAAAGGGAAAGAAATTTACACGGTTTGGAAAACTGGAACTTTTCTAGAAGATGCTGAAAGGATTATATTTTTTATCCAAAAAAAAGTATGTAGGTGGTGGATGATTTTACAATGCAATTTGTATTACTGCACACGCCAGACAGTTTTACATTAGGTGATCCATAAAACTACTGGATGAAAAAGGTGCAGCCGCCATCGCCCATAACCCTATGTTTTCATTAACTCGTCAAAATCCTGTGTTTTCGTGGACGCCTATCCTCTAGCATCTTTCCTCCTTTTCAATCGATTGAAAATTTATAAACTTTCAATCAATATATTTATATTATAATTTATATTGTTATTTATTTTTTAAGGTTATGTAACATGTAGGTAGAAAGAAAAAAAATCTACCAATATGTAGATTATAGAAAAAAATATTTGTATAAACCATTCAATTTTAATGCAATAATGCTAGATATGGATTTAAATTTTCCCAAGTTTGAATCAAGAAAATTAGCAAATTCCATTGTTTGGCTAGAGCAAATCAAGAAAATTAGCAAATCTACCCGGTTCCCCTTGAATCCGGAACAGCTAGAGCAGAGGTGAGAGGAGTCTGAGTTTTATTTGGCAACTTTTTAAAAAGTTCAATCTAAGAACATCATCAGTTGAAACAATACTTTCCGAACAAGGAAATTTCCATTGAATTTAATAAATCAATTAATAGTTTAACTGTGCAAGAATAGGTGGCACAGTTACAGACAATATAAGTAAGAGAGATCAGATATCCTCTCTATAGCCCTTCTATATTCGTATGACCACCAGCCACCACTTCTTCCAGGCTAATCCAAGAGCAGCGGCGGCCAGAAATCTAACCCGTGTTATCAATTCGCCAGCTAATACATCCTTGACATGCCAGAGGGCACAACACCAACGTTCCTGTGACTATGACTGTTAGTGCCAGTGCCCACTGATGCTGTGGCGGCAGCAACAATGCCATTAAGGGATCTTGTGTAGATGTCAGTACCAGAACCTAGCCTATCTAATAATGAGTTATTCTTCGGACCAGCTGGAACATGGAACGGAGGAACTCTCGTGTTCACAGCAACATCAGCCGTGGTCTTGCTGCCTGCACGACCATAGTTCTGCGAGTTCAGCGTATAACCCCCCATGGCTGGTGAAGGGTTGGCACTCTCTGATCTTGCATGCGTTTGACGATGACCACCGTACCCTCGTGGTATTGGTTGATGATGGGAAGGATACGCAGAATTCATCACTGAACCCACTGGAAATTTTTAGGAAATGAAATTTAGAAATGAGCCACCATAAGAAGAAAAATATATCCCGTGTAAACCAACAGAAATGCACCTGCTTGCAGCCCTTGTGGAGCTTGATTGGCCCTGGGAATATTTCCAGGTAGTCGCTCATTCTCCCAAGTACTTTTACTTGGATCATTGGAAATGGTTCTACCCTTCGATGGGGCAACAAGAGGTTGTTCCTTGGCAGGAATTGGATTCACATGCACAACAGTAGACCTGCAAAATGAATTTGCAGATTAAGAAAAGACACGAGCTTTCCCTGAGCCAAATTCTAGTGATCTAAGGACATATGATACCACAAGTGGAGCAACTGCCTGCTATATTCAAATCTAAATTTCACTTCAGAACAGAACCCTGACTAGCAATTAATCATAACCAGTAAATAGCAAGTTGACTTGAGAATTCTAGAACAACTACATATCAGTGACGGGTGGCCCCAGCACTCCTATAGTTAATAGGGATCATGGTCAACTGATCCTAATGGCAACGTGGGATCATACTGAACTCAGTTGTGGCGACTTGGTCACTGATGATTAATCTGAAGAATTTGACAATTTGAAGCATATCATACCTATGAAGCATTAATATCTTAGGGTGAAAATAACTCAATTATGCCGCCATATTACCTGGGAAGGGATGCATGTTTTCTGTCCATTGGATCTAAAGGGCCGCTACCACCGTTTTCCTCAAGGTGAGAAAACTGCTTTTTAAATTGATCAACGGCACTGCATAAAGTTTCAGTCAAAGAGTTGTGACAAAGGAAAACATGGAGAAATACATGCATGCTCAAAGCACCATACATGTGCAAACACAGAAAAGCTAAAACCTTGGGTAGAGAAAGGTTGTTCTCTCCGTGCCATTCATGTAGCTATTCAGCAATTGTGGGTGATATTCCAATATTTCACGGAATATCATCTCCCTAATCTCTTCTTTTGACATTCTTCTGTGCTCGAAATCAAATTCCAGTTTTCTGATTGGCTGACAGGATGGTTCTCTTTCAGGCCTGGAGAGGCTTTTGAAGTAAGGATCGCGCAATGCCTGACACAATACAGGTATCAAACTAAATGTCACAAATACTTAAACAAGGGTTGCAAAATTGCAGGCCTAGTTGATAAAGAGGAAATGAACTGTGAAACCCTAATGAAAAGAAGCACCATAGGGTTACCTCTTCTGCAGTCGGACGGTCCTTTGGATCGAAAGCCAATAGTTTCTCCAAGAGTTTTAGAGCCAAAGGATCTGCATTGGGAAACTTCTGAGTGAATGGAACCGGATCTTTCTTTCTCATGCTGCTCAAGTACCTTCTTGCTTTCTCATTCCGAACCTGCCAGGGATGGAGGTAACAACAAACTCAACAAATTATGAACCCATCTGAGACACAGAATACAAGAAGAGTTTATCAGGTTATAGGATCATACCCGAGAGATCGTATCCAATGATGGTGTGCCTAGAAGATCAGTCATCAAGTCTAATTGATGGACAACATTTTTACCAGGAAACAGAGGCTTCCCAGTCAATACCTCAGCAAATATGCATCCAATGCTCCAAATGTCAATAGCTGGTGTATACTGCATTTTTTTGTGGAACAATAAAGCACATTAAGATTGTGAGAATGTAAATTGTGGCAATGATTTATGTAGCAGTAAAATGCTTCCATCATTTTCATATTTAAGTAGCAGTAAAACAGTTCATTTGATTACTGTAAAAGCTGCTACTACAAAGAAACATGCAAGTAGTAAAGTGCAATAAACTTTCTCAGTGAAATTTACTGTCAAAGGCCATGGAAGTCAATTACAAGTTATTATAGTCGCAATTGGTTGCTCATATGACATGCAGAAAATTGCTTGACACAACCAAAACAGAATCATAGTTACTAGTACAAAGGTTACCTTTGAGAAGAAGGATCCACAGAGCTCTGGAGCTCTGTACCATCTTGTTGCAACATAATCCTGCAGCATATGTATGATATCACTGATAATTCAATCTACTAAAAAAATAATTGACCTTTTTTTTCTCTCACATACCGTCCAGAAGACTGTTGTTGGTGTATCATTGAATGCAACTCGTGCTAGTCCAAAGTCGCATATTTTCAGTTTGCAGTTAGAATTCGCTAAAATGTTCTTGGGCTTCAGGTCACGGTGATAAACATTAGCTGCAATTTAAGTTCACTATCAGCATAAATGATGTTTAAATAATTATTCAGTACAAATATAAAACAGCAGTCGCAGATATTTTTTCAGTACCAATGCAAAATTAAGGGGATTGAAACTAATCATATTTAATTTGAACACAGTGAGCATCCCCAGCTTAAGTACTCTGAAAATGATTCACAAAGAAACATGTAAAGGGAATGGCTTCGTACCAGTATGAATGTATTTGAGGGCCCGGAGTAATTGATAGAGAAAGAATTGGTAATGCTCTTTTGTCAAGTCATCGTTAGCCTTTATAACTTGATGGAGGTCGGACTCCATCAGCTCAAAAACAACATAAATATCCTTGAAGTCCTTTCTTGAAGGAGGTAACATAATATGCTTGATCTCAACAATGTCGGGATGCCTTAGGAGTCTCAGAAGTTTAATCTCGCGGAGGATCCTTGCGGCATCAGAGACATGCTCAAAGATATTGTGTATCTTCTTGATCGCCACTCTCTGACGGGTGTGCAGATCAATGGCAGAGCACACAACGCCATAGCTTCCTTTGCCGATGACTTCTTGGATCTTGTACCGGTTTGCATCGCCATACTCTGTGAAAAATTCAGCCTCTGTAGAACTCTGCAAAACGAGTAGCACGCACTGAATCAACAAACAGTTTGAACCATCTCCATTCCAGAGAACTCCGATGGGCAATGGGTAGGTTAAGAAACCATTGTGTATAGGTTGAGAATGGGCATAATGCAACTAAGAACCCGTGATTAAGCAGTACACATGAAAAAAAAAGTAAATTGATGAAACGGTTGCTCGTGGGCGTGTCCAAGAAGCATCATCACAAGCAAAGGGAACATTTTTGCGCACCGACAGGACGAAGCAGAGCAGGCAGTTGTGTTTGGATTGGGACAGATGGCATCTCGGGATGGGACGAATATGGTCAACTTTTGCATGCGAAATATGAGCTGTTTGTAACTCGGAGTTCAGTTCACGCGGCATTTGACCTTTCATACGCCAGCAGTTACCAGATCAAATCCATAGCCTCTTTTTGACAGGTATGAGCACGAAACAGTCCCATGATAGTAACTTTAAAAACAAAAACAAGAAAAATATTCAAAAATAACATTGGGTTGTGTTTCGAACAGCAATCGATGTCTGGAGCATATTTACAGTTAGGAATGGAATCCAGGATCAATAAGCGATGCTACACAGAAGCACCTCGGCGAACATGTTGGGAACACAAAACATCGAGAAGGTTGAGAGATCGATCGCTGGAACCCAAACTGACCTTCTTGCGCTGCTCCTGCTGCATCCTCCCCGGTCGCAGGATCTCCTTCCAAACCGGTGCGAAACACCACCGGTCCTCCTCCCGCACCCCTCCGACCCACCTCGCAACCACCCAAGCCTAGGCGCACGCGCACGGTACTCGCAGCTCCCCGCGCCGCCGCGCGAGATCAGGAACGTCGGGGACGCCGCGCGGCCGGGGCAGCTGGCGAGGGACCGCGGCAACGACCTGGAAGCGCTGGCGCGCGGGGCGAGGGGTGCCTAGGGCCGCGGCGTCCGCCGTGCTCCTCTCGATCTCGCCGGGTGCCGCGTTCGAGAAGAGAAGCGAAAAGGAGGAAAAGAGATTTCTTTCGTGTGTCCGTGGCTTGTTGCCGTTATATGGTGGAGGCCAGTGGATGCGGGTGGGCTACTTTGCAGGGCGCTTCCCAACCGTCCGATCTGCATCTTTGCGTGATCCACCGCTCATCCCCTCGGGCTACTTTACCAGCAGCAGCAGCACTTCTCGTGTTCCAAAGCTAATCCATTCAGATTTTAAATGTAACAGCCTTCAGTTGAAATTAATTCATAATCAGTAACTGTAGGATCGGAATTTATTTTTTGTTACCGAGTTTCGCCAGATCACACGTCAACAACGCACTACTTTGGTTAGCTTCATTAGTGGGTTGCGTCGGTTCATGACATTTGCATTCTACGATGGATGAGTGTCGGTTGGGGGTTGGTCTGGTGAGGCTCTTCAACACGCGTATCCGTGGTTTAGGTGGTGAGCATCTGTAATGGGGAATAGAAATGCCAACTAATTATTAGCTTGCCTTCAAATCGCACTTTGGCCTCTTGCGTTGTGACGCAAAGGCAATTACCAATTCTTCATATTAACACTGAGCAGTAACGCAGAAAGAGGGGAAATGAACCGAGGCCAGGTGCATGAAGCCGAACCTGTCCCTGCGTGTGCGAGCACCTTCACATGGGCTGGGCATGGCTTGCACCTTACTGCAAACGCTGTACATCACGTGTCGTCGACAGGTCCAAACGAGTGGGTATTTATACGTCCTCATCGATGCACGCCCCGTTATTGAATTTGCATTTAGATTTCACCACGACCGGTACCAGTACAATTTCCTTTCTTACCAGAGATTAAATATAAAATTGACAAAGAGGCGCAAAGATATACGACCAGTGCCATGTCCATCCACCAATCGCCTCCAAAGAGAGGACAACCGTGAATATCAAAGAATCTGTTGGATGTCGCGTCCAAATGGCCTGCCACCGACCACCAAAAAAGAAACCTAACCACGACTTCAGTGGAGTCTGATTATATTTACACAGCAGTACATCACTGCAAGAGGATTACAGGGTAAGGTACAATCTCAACACCATAGAAATCATGAACAAATAATGAACATACTCAGACTCATATATATCTTCACGGCTAGACCAGTAATTTTTCACAATTCCAGCCTGTTGCTTAAGGAAATATTCATGCATAATTGTGTCAGAAGAATTTAACCACTGCTCCAAAAGAAAACTGCTGCTATAATATATATCAAAAGAAAACATAATAACTATACAATATCCTTTTCTTTGTTTACTTAGCAGTTACATGAGCTGAAAAAAATAAGATGCTAAAAACTGCCCCAGAGAGTTTGGTGGGTACGCGGCAATGTCGGCTACATGTGATGTTGCTGCACCAATAATCTCCAGGAACCAACATGATGATACCAATAAAAAGGATGGATCTCAGCAGGAGCTATTCTGAAATCCACATGGAGGCATGTACGGCTGTGCCACCATCTATTCAATCCTTTGGAGATTATATTGCACCACTTTCTCAAGTGTGCTTCTCAATTCGCTCCTCGGAAGGCACTGCAGATTTTGTATAGCCAAATCACCTTTCTCCTTTGCAAGCTCCTGTGCCCTTCTTATTCCACCACTTCGATGAATCAGCTCTATCGCGGTAGCCAGGGAATCAGGTTCACTGAATTCGGAATCAATTATCTCCCTAAGCTGAGGTTCATCTTGCAAAGCGAAAATGACTGGAGCCGTCAGGTTTCCCTTCGCCAGGTCACTGCCTGCTGGCTTCCCGAGTTGCTCAGTTGATTGGGTGAAATCAAGAATATCATCAACTACCTGGAAAGAGAGTCCAAGATTCCTTCCGTATTCGTACATTTGTTCACATATATGAGTATCAACACCACTGAATATTGCAGCAGATCTTGTGCTTGCTGCGACAAGGGAAGCAGTTTTATAATAGCTCTTGAGCAGATAATCGTCAAGGGTGACGTCGCAGTCAAAAAGGGTAGATGCTTGTTTTATCTCACCACTGGCAAAATCCTTAATTACCTGTTAGCACAAAATTGTTAGCACAGAACAAAGCATGTGTGATTTTAAAGAAGAGATCCAAATGGTGGTACCTGGCTGATGAGCTTGATAACTTCAATGTTTTCTAGGTTTGCAAGAAACCAAGAACTTTGGGCAAACATAAAATCGCCAGCAAGCACAGCCACTCGTGTTCCGTAGAGTTGATGGATTGTTTCTTTTCCTGCAAATGATCGGATCTAGATTAGAATAAATGGGTCAACTTATTGATCCCCTGACCAAACCATTATTTAATGATGAATATAAACTGGTGTAAACGAAAGAAAAATGAATCTTCCCACACCATGACTGGCAAGTAATATTACCAACGGGAGGTATAAGAAATCATATCCTGACTTCAGAAGTAATATGAGCCACTACAGCTAGAAAGTAGAGATGCCAAACAAATAATCATGTTGTGCACTACCATGCACAAAACATGCAAGGAGTTCTTTCTAAGGTTTTCAATAATAAATAAATGGCAGCAAAAAGAATGGTTTCTGTTGACAACAAGCTGACTTGTTCATAAGGAACATTGTGCATGTACCTCTTCGCATCCCACTGTCATCTATGACATCATCATGTATTAAACTTGCAGTATGAATCATCTCTATGATCTCTGCCAAGCGTTGGTGTTCTTTAGTTAGCTCCCTGTAATGCATAACCAAAACGTTTGAATTTCAAACATGCTACAAGCAAAATAGTAAAGCTGCAACAGCAAAAGAAACTTACGACAAACCAGCTAATTCAGCAGTTGCTCTGGACACGAGGAAAACTAATGCTGGTCTCAATCTCTTTCCACCAGCACCAAAAATTTGTTCCGCTGCAGAAACCAGGACTGGATTTTCTGCACCAACAAGCTATTGAAGATATAACAGTTAGTTAATGTAGAAGATTGGAGCTCAATGAACTGCAAATGAAAATTAACTTTACATATCATGCATACATATTTGACTCCAATGATCAAAATTTTTAGGCGTTAAATACAGAAAGAAAAATGGCCCATGGATGAAGGATTATAAAGATATCATGATGAAGTTCATTGACGAAAAATTCTATATCGAGGATGACCATAAATTTTCTAATGAATATATATTGCTCTGAGATCACATGATACAAATATTTATGCTAGCTGGTAGTACTAAGTTCACGATACAAGAATCACAGATCTGAATATTTACAATAATTTATGTTATGAACGCTCAGGGTCTTGCTCAAAGATTTGACCCTCACAGCCAATTTCAGAAATAATAATTGTGACCCGCGTCGATTAAATATCGTTGGTCTGGGATTTGCTTGGGTGTACTTCATTTTTAGTAAAAAAACCGAAAAAAAACTCCTATGATTGGAAGGCGTGTCAAAATTCAAGAGATGAAATTTGCAGATAGGGAATTAAGGACAAACAAGACAGTTGAAGAATTATGAAGCCTCAAAAAATGACAAATAGGAGGTTAAGCTACAGAATCCTCGAACCTACTAGTGGCGTGCTAAGCTCCAAGTCTCAAAATATGGGCCTGCAGCTATGTATGTGAAGAAATATATGGCACTTTGAAAGGGATGCAGGCAACTGTATGCTCCAGACGTTTCTGCAGCCACTTTCAAAGAAAAGGAGCAACGATGCAGACCTTTGCAGGTTCCATTGGTGGTTACTGTATTTTCTTTGGGGATTCATGTAAAATTTTCCTTAAGAATTCAATGTCACTTAAGAGAATTTTTCTTCACCAGCCAACTATAATTATACATTCTGAAAGATGGTTAGTGTTTGCTTTCTCTATCGGCAAGCTTGAGGAAAATATCATAGACGGAAACAATTCTAAATCATATGCTAGCAAAGAGTGCACTTTTTTTAGCACTTTTTCTACACAAAACCGAATTGAATATGCTACGGCTTATTGTGAAGTGTAGAATGAGTATGCATTGCTACAAGTTTCTCAATTGCACCCACAAAAGAGAATTACTTTGTAGGTTAGCCTAAAGATGTTCTTTTCGTAAAAAGAAATAGACCCTCAAAGATGAAGCTTTTAGACAATCTTACCGATTTCAGATTGTTGTTGAGCTTAAGTAGATCATCCGAGACGACCTCTGTCAAAGAAGAAACAGAAATGCGTTCAGGGACGCTTGGTGTTGTCGCACTAGGAATCGTCTGCGCTGGCACTTCAATCGCGGCAAGGCCTGCACAAACACGCTAACAACTTAGCCTTACTCCACCACTGATACGGAAATGAAGGTAAAGTACTTGGAACGGGGAAAGAAGCACACGAACCTGTCTGCGTGGGCGAGGCAACGAAGCAAACACATGGCGTGCGCCGGCGTCTGGGCACCGACCGCGTGGCAACCAGGCCGGCCCAACGGCACCTGCAGGAGGTCATCTGCCCCAAATCGAACGCCTTGCTGCTCATGGACACCCTTGGGCAGCTCAGGGACAACATCTCGCGCAAACTGACCGATCAATCCAAGAACACAAGTACGCAAAGACTAAGAAATCGACACTTGGTGGTGCTGGCGGTCCCGAGAACCACAGACCACGAAATCTTTTTTGACCCCCACAAGCGTTCCCTCACTCTCTCAGACGACACTCGATTGGGAAAAGATTGGTTTCGTGGGGAATCAAATTGGTGGGGGTGAGATTTTTCTCTTCTCCTTGGGGAGGTGGAGTAGAACCTCCGGATGGAGGGACGGAGGCGGCTGAGAATTTAAATATGGGAGCATGCGGAGGAGAAGGTAGGATTTGTGTATCCACGAGGGCCATAGAATTCGTTGGGAGCCTGTGTTGTGCGTGAGCCGGGGACGAGCTCACGAGCAAACAGCAAAGCAGCGTGTGTGCTCAATCGCTCATTCGCTCTGCCGCCTTTGGACGAGCCCCAGAACAGTTGGGCAGGATTTTGCTATTTAATCCCTGAAATTCATTATAATTCAGTGGCATGCGGGACTCCTCGAGTTTTTACTTAGTTGAGCTTAGCAAACTTGCTAGTAGTAGTTTGTATATTTGATTGTGTTTGTCCGATAATGATTTAGAATTCCAGAGTTCTTCATTAGTATTTGGATCTCCATTTTTCTTGCTACCGTACCCGCTACACAGTCCACAACCATTCTCAATCTGGTTATCTAAACAAGCACACTGCTGTTTTTTTAGATAACGGAACAACGTTCCTTAAAAAAAAAAGGCACACTGCTGTTGGACTCGTTGAACTGTAAGTCTCAACTATAGATGCAGGTGACGCATAGGATCGGACCAGTACAGCGGTCCCTTGCTCTCACCGGTGTACTAGTCATGATTATTTGGATGAAACAAATACTGATTACTTTAAGTTAGCTTACCGACGAACATGCTTGATTGTGACATATACTACATCATATTTATTTCTGCTTTCATCAGTCCACTCATAATAAGAGATGCAAAGTTGGACGTCTTGATCTTTCTTTGTTTTGGTACCACATGCAGAACTCGTGACTGAGACAGCGTGGTAGCATCACGCTAATTTGTTGCCAAAATCTAGACAAGCTTTCACGTATGATAACCTGAATGATCGTGCGAGGTTTAACCACGTCGGCCGTCGGGGATCTCATGCGAACAAGTCCCTGGCCAGAAACTTCAAGTTCAGACAGACCCAGCAAAGTTCCTGACTCCTGAGGAAGACGACGACGAAGGAACGAGTGTTGGGCGGAGCACCGACGACGTGGGCAAACGAGGATGATTCGGCGCGCATATGCCGCCGGATCCTGCCCTGACACACGTCGCCGCCGTGGGCCCCCCGATTGTCCGGCCTGGAACAGCCGGAGTCGGCGCACCGTTGTAGCAGCTACTGTTGCGTCTTTCTCAACAACGCAGAGAGGAGAACTCAAAGCTGCTTGTTTCGCTATAAAGGCCACACGAGCGTAAAATAAAGAAAGAAACAGAGAGAATCTAGAAGTTTACATACGACGACGAAGAATCGATGACCGCGTCGGCAGGAAACAGACTCAGGGAGGAAGATGAGCTCCGCTCATTTGTCAGATTGAACAGACAGTTATACTTCTGCCTCACAGTGTGCCATCATCCCAACTTCAGATCTTTCAGAGAGAGCCCTTCACGAAAATTAATATATTTCAGAGCTAATAACAAGATGGTTAAAAAAAGAGGCAACCTTGCACTCCATACATTAGTACATGGTTTGGGCCACAGCAGCAATTGTGCCTAAGGGCATGGGCAGTGTCAATGCAGCAAAATACTGCGAGGCGTGCTTGCTCGTGATGCAAGCCAAAACCATTGAACTGTGTTCGAGAGTGGAGACCCGTACCACATCACACGTTACTAGCACATGGATGCACGGCCAAGGAGGATGCCTATGGCGACGAGCCTTGCGATATAAATATGCTGTTAGGCTATTGATAGGCTGGGCCGTATGTTTATCTTCATTCAGTCCTCGGATGGGCCTTTTACAAGCTCTAACAGGCCGTTAGGGCCCAGACCAAGCAGAAACAGTCTCTCTTTGTTTCTGCTTCATTTCCTTTCCTTTTCTTTAAAAATCTCTGTCTGTTCACAGCTTCACATAGCCCCAACATTGTATAATCATGAATGTGAAAAAAAAAACCACTGTAGGTATTCAGGGTCAAGTGATTTCTGAAGGCATGCAAGCTTTGAGTTCTCCTTGAGGCAAGATTAACTCGTAAAAGGCATGTTTATGTTGGCAAGAAATTGCCATGTGCCATGCCTGAAAATATATCTATTTTAAGAACCATGTCACTTTCCCTCCACCCTTTCTATCGAATTTATTGGCTCTTGTAATTTCGTACGTAGTGACCAACCTGTGCACTATCCTTTTTTTCCCATTCCATCAAGCAATAAAATACTACTACCTCCTAGTACACTACCACTTCACCAAACGCCATGATCCTCAAGAAGAAGAAGAAAAAACAATCAATCAAATGTTCTCAGTCCCCACATACTACAAAAGATCAACCTCTTTTGGTGCACCAGCAAAAAATAGTTCGGTGATACTGTTCTTACTTTTTAGTACTACACTCAAGCAGAGAAGGTGAAGAGCGTTCCTCTAATCCAAAAAATAAAGAAGCAGTTGTCAGAGAAAGAAAGAAAGAACGAAAAAAGAAGCACGAGTCCACGACGACGACGACCGGGTTGGTCCGGTCTCTGAAATTGAAAACGTTGCTACCAAATGGCAACAACAACCAACCAACTGCCTGATCATTTCTCCGTCGCCGGCCGACGGTGACCAGCCACCGTCTCGTCCCGCGCCCGCGGTTGCTTCAGATCTCTTCCTCCTCCCGCAAAGCCCAGCGCCAACCCCTCCCCACGCTCTCTGCACCTTCATTGCACGCGCATATATAAATCCTATCCCCATCGCTCTCCCCGCCCGCCTCTGCTGCCCGTTTCCCTCGCGCGCCATGATCTGAATCCAGGCGGTGGCTCGACAAGGCTGTTCCGGATCTCGCGGTGTGATCCCTCCCTTGCCCGCTGCGGAGTAAATTCGTCTGGACGGGAGCGGAATGGAGGTCTTCGGCCCCGTCACGCCGGGACAGGTACGGCGCGCGGAAACTTCCCATTTTGCTTCGTTAGCGCGAGTGAGCAATATTGGAATCAAGACGACTTGTCCTGCTTGAATGGTTGGCTCGTTCTCGATCGGAAACACCTATGCTGCGAGTTCAAATTGATGGTTTCGGGTCGAGCGAATTTGGCAGGCAGTTGGGCGAATCTAAGTTTGGTTATGGAAGGTAGTTACGAAGTACTCGTACGAGTATGAAGCAGCAGTTTCGCATTGCTGACTTGCTGCGTGCTGGGTGGACTCATCCACATGGTTGTGATTTTATTGCTATGGTTTGAGGTAGCTCCATGATTTTAGGAAGAATGCAGCGTCCATTACGCTATGCCCTGTGCCACTTGAGTCTCCGTACCTAACCACTACGGAAGTATGGTTGGTGGGGTTCTCCACTTCTGCTTCCCTTCCTTCCTGGGAGGTGTCGTAGCATTCAAATTGGACGCTTCTTATGTTGCGGTTTTGAATGTGACCCAAGTAGTTGCTCTAGAATTTGTTATGTTCAACTGTGGTTGGTGCTTCATCAAAGAAAGCTGACTGTTGTTTTTGAATCAGTATACTTAGAGTTGATCCCTGTGATACCGAAAACCATAGAAGTTTGTTGTCTGCTCAGAACCACTAGATCAATTACACCAGGATGTAGGGATGCAATTTCCTTTCCTGAATCCTGACGAAAATATACAACAGAAACCTTAGATGTGTGGTTTGGCAATACCTTTAACTTATAGACACACAAAAGAAAAAGAAAAAAGAAGACACTGTTCATTTGGTTTTCCTAGTCTTGATTCTTATTTATGAATTATATATGATGGTGGCATGGACTAATGGCACTCGATGTTTGCTTTCCCACAGGTGTCATTTTTGCTTGGACTATTCCCTGTCCTCATCGCATGGATCTATTCCGAAATCCTGGAATACAGGAGATCTTTATCTCATGGGAAAGTGTAAGATCTCTCTGCAAAATCTCCCTTCTTTAGTAGCATCGGTATCATAGATCTGAATCAGTATCTCTCTTCTAGCAAAGCATCTGTCTTCAAGGCCAACTGCATAATGTGCTTCCACATAATTGAAAACTGCGTTTGGAGCTTTCTTGTTTATCTGCTATATCCTGATGCATGGATAAGTTGAAGAATAGTATCCTGATGCTCCCTGGTACTTGAATTATATCATCATCTGCAGTCATTTCGATGCAAATTTGGATAAAGAAACCATCAAGGAAGATGACAAGGCGGTATTACTTGAAGGAGGCCAGTCAAAATCGCCATCGACAAAGTTCCGGAATATGTCTACGAAAGCAAACTTAATACGGTACTGTTTAAATGACCAGCACAAACCATTATTAGGTTTATAGCGCATACAATTATGACAAAGATAATGATGTCTCTTATGGTTGAAATCTGTAGGTTCGTAACAATGGAGGATTCTTTTCTGCTTGAAAACCGTACTGTACTTAGAGCCATGTAAGGTTATTTGCAGTTAATGGCATCCATTCTCAGCCTTCTGCCTATGTGATCATCAGCTGATACATATCCTCCCGTTAACCATTTTTCAGGGCTGAATTTGGCATTGTTCTGGTTTACTTTTACATTTGCGACCGAACAAATATATTTCCACAAAGCAAGAAGGTAATAATCTTACACCTGTTACTTCTCTTGAGACTCGGTACTCGGGTATTGTGAAACTGCACCAGGCATCAATTAGTTATGTCGTGATTCTGTAATGCTTCTGATTGCTGAAGGCTGTTGTTGTTACTTTTAGTTTTGCGACCTACTAGGACCTGTGTACATGCTCATCATGTTTTTGTAATCTTGTATTTTCATGGTAATCCTTCTTTGTTTTTGACAGAGCTACAACCGCGACCTATTTCTGTTTCTATATGTTCTTCTCATCATAGCGTCAGCGCTCACTTCACTTAAGAAGCACCATGAAAAATCAGCATTTTCAGGAAAGTCCATACTCTACCTTAATCGACACCAAACTGAGGAATGGAAAGGGTGGATGCAGGTTAGTGTTATTACTTCCCTTTTCAGGTAATGCGATTTTTAGGTGTGCCTCATTACTGATTTTGAGGGATTCTGCGTATGATAGCATTTGAAGTGCACTCCTTAGACATTGATCCCCTCAGATTGTTACATATATGCTGTGTCTTTTGGTTTTGCTTCAAGGAATCTACATCATTCGCTATATGAACAATATATCCAGTTTTTTTACTCTTCCTCTATTAGTCACAATCTGATGTTATACATTCTTCTAGTTCTATCCTTCAGTAGCATTTAGTGGTTTTTTTTACTTCCGTGTTACAGATGTTCTGTGTTAATTGATGTTGGCTGCAAGAATATTCTAATTCTCCATTCTGCATTCCCAGGTCTTATTTCTGATGTACCACTATTTTGCTGCCTCAGAAATTTACAATGCAATTCGTGTGTTCATTGCTTGCTATGTATGGATGACTGGATTTGGGAATTTCTCATATTACTATATCAAGAAAGATTTTAGCATTGCGAGATTTGCTCAGGTGCCCATATCTCAATCTTAGTTTTTGCTATATTATGATTAATTTAAATCATCGATGTTACTACCTTTCAAAAGTTGGACGGTTGGACCAATAACTATATTTTTAGTGCAGATGATGTGGAGGCTAAATTTCTTTGTTGCTTTCTGCTGCATTGTCCTTGACAATGATCTCATGCTGTATTATATCTGCCCAATGCACACCCTATTTACCCTTATGGTATATGGATCACTTGGTCTGTTTAACAAGTACAATGAGATACCATCAGTTATGGCTATCAAGATTGCTTGCTGCTTCCTATCTGTAATTTTGATTTGGGAAATTCCTGGGGTATTTGAACTAGTATGGGCCCCCTTTACATTTCTGCTAGGTAAGCCATTCAGTTATTTTTGTACATCCATCCTTTTGCCTGATGGATCAGGAGTTCAGGACTGACCATGAATATTCAGGCTATAAAGATCCAGAACCTGCTAAGGCAAACTTACCCTTATTACATGAGTGGCATTTCCGGTCTGGCCTGGATCGATACATATGGATCATTGGAATGATTTATGCTTACTTCCACCCAAATGTAAGTATTTCAAATATAGTTGAGTAGTAAATATCTGGGTTATTTGATATATTTATTACTTAATCTTGTATCTCCCTATACCTTAATCATTCATTTATTTTATCTTTTACAGGTTGAAAGATGGATGGAGAAGCTGGAAGAATCCGAGACTAAGGTTAGATTATCAATCAAAGGAACCATTGTGACTATCTCATTGATTGTAAGTCCCACTGTATCTTACATTGACTGCTTTTGAACTTTCAAGCCAACCTGCTGTATCATCTTGATAACGAGGTATTGACTACTGACTGTTTTTTGTTCCTTCTTCTAGGCTGGCTATCTGTGGTATGAATATATCTACAAGCTAGACAAAATTACGTACAACAAGTACCATCCCTACACGTCCTGGATCCCTATAACGTATGCATATGGAAATTTTAAAAGCAAATACTAATCAATATGGTATGCGGAAGCAATTTGTTTCATTTCAATTGATACGGAACTGTGTTTCTTACAGCGTGTATATCTGCCTGCGCAACTGCACCCAACAGTTGAGGAGTGCCTCATTGGCTCTTTTCGCGTAAGTATTTAAACTTTTAAGCACCTACATAACTTACATGATTAGATGATTGCTTTGTTACTCCATCTCTAAGTATTTATCTCTATCTTGACAGTTGGCTTGGCAAGATTACATTAGAGACTTATATTTCTCAGATACACATCTGGCTCAGGTATGCTGTTGGTTTCCTGAATCCTGAAGGTTTTCTCAATCACTAAAACTGTAACAAGTGTCATATAGCATGTTGTATATGAGTCCAGACTCAAGGCAGAATATATATAAAGTTGTCTGGTTGATCTTTTTGTATGCACCAATCCAGTCTATTCGATTCTGTTGAAAAGATTATTTGAAATATTTTTGTGAGTTTTTGTCGTTCTTTCAGACTCACAGAACCTCACTTGCAGGTCTAGTATGCCAAATGGACAACCAAAATGGCTTCTTTCTTTCATACCAGATTACCCCATGCTTAACTTCATGCTTACTACAGCGATTTACCTTCTTGTAAGATAACCAGATTCAAACTCATTTACTTCAATACAATCATCTGGAAGATATTCATTTGATGAACTCATTGCAGCTATCTTACCGGGTGTTTGAGCTCACAAGCGTACTGAAGACAGCTTTTATTCCCAGTCGGGATAACACTCGTCTATATCACAATTTTGTTGCTGGGATCACCATCTCAGTGTGTATCTACTTTTGTTCACTCATTCTTCTGAAAATTCCTGCTCTATAGGTAAAACACATTGATCCTTAAGTACTTAGAAATTGCTTCATGGAGGACTTTGACTCAAAACATTTTGTTTGATACTCAGGTAGCCTTGAACTTCCAGGGAGGATGAAATTCCAAGTAAATTGTCACTACAGAAATTGACTGTGAAGAAGCTTCTCATCTGTACATGTTGGATGTTGGATTGCTAGAGGGTGGGGACATAGAGGGCCAATTTTGTTCTCGTTTCTTTTCCCAGATTCTTTTTCTTGTTAAAAACACTGTAAACAACTAGCCAAAGTCAGCGATGCATTGGGTGGAAGCTGTATCAACGTAGTTGGGGAGTTGATACAACCGTGTAAGAATTCTCCCTAGACATTGTACCATAGAAATTTATACAAAACAAAGGGCTTTCCTCTTGTGATCTGTCAAAGGAAATATAAAGGCAGAAGCCTAATGGGTGTCAAAAAAATATAAAAGACAGACGCCCAATTTTTTCACAGTTGTATTGTGCTCCGAAAAATCTCGTCCTCCAAATCTACTTCACCTTCGGTCCCATTGATGACGCGCACGATAAGGGCGTCCGCGATTACTTCGTGTACAGAGCTCACCACGAGCACCCGTCGCTGGACCTTCTCCCCACCCCATCTCCTCCGTATGCCTTCCAGCCGCAGCAGTTGGGCCTCTTGCCCTGCGTCGGCGGCAAGGAATTCATCATCGCCGTTCTCCGTCCGCTGGTGGTGATCTCAAACGAGCAAGAGCTCCACGTCTTCTCGTCCAGTACGTGGACTTGGAGCATCAAGCAGGCTATACTGGATCCGAAGGCGGATTAAAACCAGGGGTAAATACCTGATCCACATAGCACTGACAAGGTGATCAGTCTCACTCTCGATGGGGACACCCTGGGCTTTGTTGATCTCCAGCTGGGTATCCTGCTCTGTGGAGTGCACCAAAGCACTCCAGACCTGTGGCACATTGGATTTCCAGAGCCAGTGGAAAGCATCCGTGATGTTAGTTTCAGCAATGGTGTGCTCAAGTTCATCGATATTGCAGCATGGAAAAGGCAGGTCTTCAGTGAAAGCAGTGTCCTCGCACCCAAGTGCAGTACCTGCCGCGGCGCACTGCAGGACTCGGATTTGGAGCTGGTCAGCGATTGTTGTTGTTGGAATGCTGTCGCATGGAACATGTCGTCGTTCACCTCTGATCGGTGGATCAAGGGCTATGAGGTCTGCTCTGATGACATCACGATCAACAACCCAAGGCATTTGGACTTGCTGCCTGACTTGAGGGCGAGTGGGGGAGGAGAAATAAGGCACCGGCGGCGATTGACCTTGGTGGTGGCGATTTCGTGCTTGTTACTGACGGATTGAAGCCAGGGGCATGCGGAGGAGGAGAGAGGCGCGCGCGAGAGGAGGAACAAAAGGAGCGGAAAGAGGAAGAACGCGCGCGTGGGGAGAGGAAGATTAGACGGCGGTTAGAGAATTTCGTAGTTTAGTTTTTTTTTAATGATGAAATGGACGGTGGGTTTCAGATGGTGGTGGTCCTGCTGGAGTACCTCCTGGGGGTGAAAAATATCTTCCTTTTTATTTCCTTATTTGGCCTAGGCCACATTTGTATTTGAACTAGTATTTGGTACTCAATCTATAATGAAGGGCAGAACACCTACCATTGCGCTAAAAAAAAGGTATCTGCCCGGGTGGAAATTGGAACTCCACTTCCTTTTGAAGGATGATGGATGTCTCTATTAGCTGACCCATGGAAATTTTGGATTGTGTTCCTATGAACTCATCAATAGTACTTGTTGATCGAGAGGTGAAAGGAATAACAGAAGGGAGTTGCATGTGGAGTCCAAGCGCAGCAGTCTGGCATTGCCCCCCAATTCGGCAGTCTGCCTTGGCCTGGTTTTAGTACGCGCAATAGTCTAATGAAAGATGCTCGACACGAGTCTGTCCAGCTGACAGGGCGGGTAACGCACCTAACACCACACTTAATCATTTGGCCATCTTTGACGTATGTCGAGAAATTGCCAATAAATAAGCCGCGCCGCTCGCATTATTGTGGCAGCCCAGCCAGTTCCACCAAGCTAGTACGAGCTTTGGCTCGTCGTCTCGTCCCAAATATAGTTGGTGACAGACAACACAACAAGGCTCCGCCGTGCTCAATCAAGCACGATAATGGAGGCTCCTCTTCTGCTCCCCGTTTCCACGGCCGCCGGCTCATCCTCCATCTCCATCATCGACGAAGCTGCACTCTCGTGTCCTCCTCCTGCTACTATTACTAATGAGTCGTCCTCGTCCACGGGGAGCATCGTGTTCCGCGTGGTGGCCGTCCTGGTGGTGGCGTGCGCTTCCCTGGTGGCGCAGCACGAGGCGTCCAAGGGCTTCGCCATCGCCGTCGTGACGAACGGCGGCGGGAACACCCCGCCGGCCGCCGCTTCCACCTCTTCTTCGTGTCCAACGGCCGCGCCGAGCGCATCGTCCACCGCGCCAGCCGCCACGTGGAGCGCGCGCTCTTCCCGGACGCCTCGTTCCCGCGCAAGCGCGTGGCACGCGTCACCGTCGCGCTGGCCGGCCACAACCTCACCGCCGACGGCGCCACGGTGGAGGCAGCGCGATCCGGTGAGGAGTACGTGATCTCACTGAGCCCCGGCCTGCTCACGACGTCCAGCGCCAGCAGCGGCAAGGTCGTCGCCGCCGCGGTGCGCCGCGCCGTGGCGCGCATGTGGCTGTGGAACGGCCGCGGCGCCGCCCCCGCGCGCGTCACGGACTCCATGGTGGACTACCTTGCCTCGTCGCCCGGCGCCGATGAGGAGACGATGATGACGTGGCGGCCGGAGGAGAACAAGCAGTGCATGTCGGCGCGGTTCCTGCGCCACCTGGAGCATCGCCGCAGCGGGTTCGTGGCGCGCCTGAACCGCGCGATGAAGGACCGCTGGAGCGACGCCGCCGTGGACGCCGCGCTCGGCGCGCCGGCGCGGCCCGTCTGCGCGGCCTACCTCGCCGCCACCACGCTGCCTGCTGCCGACTCAACATCGGACGGCACCCGTGGCTCCAACGTGGCACTGTGACGAGGCAAGGGTAGTATGGGTATTGTACAGTTGTGTACGTGATCTAGCTATGCTATTAGTGAGGGAGGATCCGGGTGGGGCATAACCGCGCTCCTAATCGTGGTTTGTGGTGAGTGAGCGGTCACTGTCAACAGGTAATTTCATAAGCACTGTGTGTCTGTAGTAACGTGATAGCGTCTGTGTGATGTTGCCAATAGATTTTTCTTCCTGACGTGGTTGAACCCGGTGGTTGAAAATGATACGGGGAAGAGAAGGTTCTAGGTCTTGTGATTTGTGACCAGGAAAAAAATTCGGAGGGCCCCACCCTTCTGGTGACCCATTCTACCCATCGCTTTCACCATGCTCACCTATGCTATCATGAACTGCTTGCTCCTGGTTCTGGATCAAAAGGTTCACATAATATTTCTGTGCAGTGCAGCAGCGGCACACAAGAAATGGAAACTCTGTCCATGCGTGTGTGTGGTTAATTCGAGTCAGCTGAGTGTTTATTGGTTGTCACAACCATGCCCATGTTTATGTGAACATGGTTATACTGCATCGGTGGCGGCGCCTTTCTCCAGAAATAGAACGTGGTAAGAAGCTCAATGGCTTTCTTCTGAAGCAAACCCTAGTGGCTCACTAGGATCTAGCTAAGTATCAAGCACTGAAGCACGCTCCTTGCATTTCTCCGGGAAAGATATCGAATGGCTTGCATCGAGATCATGCAGTTTGTGCAAGGCGTGACAGTTGTTCGGTCTTCATTATCATCAGTTCTTACATAGTACTGGTATACTGCAACTAGTTGCTTGTATCTCCAGGCTTGAGCTCACAAGATTCAGACAAACATCGTCGATGGCTCCAGGTCATACGCCATCTCCATGGATGGGATTCACTAAACAACACCAATAATTGCACAATACGATGTCATGGGCGAAACCTATTTGTCAGAAAAAGAAACATTTAAAAAACTGGAACAAGAAACTTGTGTGCAAGAAACCGAGTACTGTTGCAGTCAAGAAATAGAAATCCCTACTTAATCCGATCCCTCCCATGCAATTTCCAACTTGTGTTTTATTTATCAATCACTCGGACACTGTCTTGTGCAGATTTGTTTAAACAATAAAAAAAGTTCCAAATTAGTGCGTGGAAATGACCAACAATGGGTTGGGGTTCTCTGGTTCAGACATTATCGTTTGTTTAATTTGGAATCACATATTATCTGTTACTAGTATCAAATAATGTTGTGGCAAAGTTCAAAGTTTCAAACTAGTAGCTCGTAGCTAGTACACGACCGCGACTGCCCATGTTGCCTGATCCATCTCTTAAATAATTGAATTCCCATGCTCTGTGGTTCTAAGACTGCCCATTTGTTCATTGCCCCATTTTTCTATATACAAATGTTACTCTGAAGACCGTTGAGATTTTCCTGACGTGAAACCTCTGAAAACTGCTCCTCAGCGTTTGTGAACCCTGTAAAAAACGCACCAGGAACATTCCCTGTCCTGTCTTGCTCTGGCTGCCACGAAAAATTCCATGGCTCAGGAAGCTTCAACTGGCAATCATGGATCTTGAGCAATTTTCTCACTACGCCACATGCAGAGTAGGGACGGACCCAAGCATCGTGTCAATCAGTTGAACAAACAAGTGGGTGAGCTGCTTGGGCTTCTTCTAACTCCACCAATTGCTGTCACGTGCGTCCAACTCTGCAGTCTTGTCCCGTAACCGGTACCGCTTACTGAATTTTATTGCCTTATTGGCTGAGAGGATCTGATCATTGAGTTGGCTCAGGCTTACGGAAGTTGATGGAAGTTAAGCTTCAATTCTCTCAACTGATTGGAGGTATGGTCGACACTCGACAGGAACTGTGTCCCTGCTCTAATTCTTTTTCTTCGTACTCAAAAAAATGTCCATCCCTCTTTTTCTTTTCAAGGAAAATCGCTTTGTTTATTACGAAATGGGATGACAAAAGAATAAATATTACAAAACCTAAGTCAAACTCTCTTGTCGAGGCTGTAGAAACGACGGGAAGCAAGTGCTACTCATCTCGTTGGGCTGACAGATAGTGGCTTGGCCCGTCTGATGCTTCCCTCTGAAGCAGGTCCCGTCGTAAGAGTAGCTGACAACCCATTGCAGTAATCTGTGGTATAATACGTTGCAGAGCATTAACCTTTAGCCCAACAACACTCATGCTTGAGAGGTTTTTCAGTTTTCCTCATCTCGTGCCTTTAAATTGTTCTTTCATAAAAGAATTTTTCCTAGCCTGAAATCTGGACAACATCCCATACAAACTGGACAACATCCTACACCAACAGCCTGGGGACCTCGAAGGTGCCAAATTAGCCGGCAGAGTACTAGCTCGAGACTTGTAAAAGCTTTCAAGTGGTATATTGGTACACGGGGATAAGAAAAGGCTGCATTCATATGAAATATATTACATATTACATTAAAAGTTTTTATTTATACAAAGTCAATAACAAGGCTATCAATATCATCTAAAGTCTTTCAACGGTTCTTACGAACATTTTGGACCTTAAATAATTCTTGAATAAATTCAATTTCTAAAAGCTTCTCTTAGTTGTTGCCACAATCATAGGCACAATTATTAGGATCCTATATACAATAAAAAATATTAGAAAAACAATCCCTTTACATGATTCTAGAATATCCCCATAGAAGATATTGGTGTGAGAATTAAAAAATCTACAGAAAATTAATCTATTTTATGTATTACAACGTGAGAACTTAGATTTATAATCAACATACAATTTTTGTGACAAGTACCATAACAATTAAGGATCATTGTAGGTGATTACTCGTCAACTCCAATTGTTGTCACGTGCGGCCAACTCTGCAGTCATGTGCCGTAACCAGTACCGCTTACTACTGAATATTACTGCCTTGTTGGCTGAGACGATCTGATCATTGAGTTGGCTCAGGCTTATGGAAGTTAGCTTCAATTCTCTCAACTGATTGGAGTATGGTCGGATAGAACAGTGTCCCTGCTCTAATTTTTCTTCGAGTCAAAAAATGTTCACCCTTTTTTTCTTTTTAAAAAAATCGCTTTGTCTATTATGAAATGGTATGGCCAAAGAATAAAGATTACAGAACCTATAGAAATGACAGGAGCGAGTACTACTCATTTCCTTTGGTCACCACTAACTCCTGAGCAAGGTTGGGTTGACAGACAGCGGTGGCCGTTCTGGCCCGTCTGATGCTTCCCTCCGAGGCAGGCCTAGTCGTAAGAGTAGTTGACAACCCATTGCAGTAATACGTGGCATAATACATTGCAGAGAATCAACATTTAGATTTAGCCCAACAACAATCATGTTTGAGATATTTTTTGGTTTTCCTAGACATCATCTTGTGCCTTAATTAATTAAAACTGTCGCTGAAGCCTGGTGGTGAAAGGCGCCCGAGTGGCAGCCCACCGGTCTGCAGGTTCAATCCCCATATCTCGCACAGGCTGCGAAAAAAATTCACTCGCCCTTTTCCAATGAAAGCACTAGGTAAAGACTCGTCGCCATAGCTCACACGACCAAGCTGAGTCCTCGTGTATGGTTGGGTGAGGGGATTCAGGATTTTCTCGACACTGCGTGAGAAGGTCTACTTTTTAGCAAAATACCCGGGAGCCGTCATACCTCCGCGATGTCAGCAGTTTTTTATTAATTAAAACTGTCCTATCATAAAAAGAATTTTGGACAACATCCCACACCAACAGCCTCGAGATCTCAAAGGTGGCAAATTAGCAGGCAAAATACTATCCGGAGACTTGCAAAAGCTTTCAAGTGGTACATTGGTAAACGGGAACAAGAGAATGTTGCATTCTATGTTATTACAATGCTCACTGAAACTCGTCCTCGTAATATTTTTGCATCCCAAGTTGATAATCATATTCATGTCTTTGTTTGAATGACACAATATTAGTAATGATGTTAGGATTACTACGTCAACAATGGCATTAGTCCTCGTCAGATACCACACAAATGATGTCAATTAGGTATCCTTTGCTGCATATGGAGCAGTCTTTTGACTTGGACTAGATCTGTTTGGAAGTTTTGCCTAACCTCCATGTCGTCATTGCGGCCTCCTCCATCCAAGCTTAATGAGAACCCATGTCCCTCCCATCTATTTTTTGCTCCCTTGTCACGCCCTTCGTAATTTTGATTTTCTAAGCACCAAATGTGTGCTCGTTACCGCCGCGCGCTTCACTCCTATCTCTGTCTCCGCAACTCCTTGGACAATGAAGGCAACTTGGACAAAGACAACCTCATTTAGTTTCGGTAGTCCTTGCCATCTCCCTTCTTAACTATTTTCGTGTCGTCTCGGATCATCTCCACATGAAACCTTGAAGAAGGGGTATGCCGATAAGTTTGACAACTGTTTGGATAGATATGTGAGTGTTGTGGAGGCCTTTGTTGTTGCACGAAATGGTCGGACATCCTCGAGGCAGCTCATACTCAGTGGTATGATGTTCCTCACTGCTATTGTAAACAGTAGCCACCATTAGATATTGGACAATTTTGAAGAAGTGAAGCAGGTATTTCAATGTATTGTGGTACCTAACCTTTTATTGCAAAATTATGATGAGAAATTGTTTAAAGAGAATAACTTGAGCATAGGGGCATATATACACCCTAGTTTAATTATTAATTATGATTCAATACAAATATGAGAGAGTGACTTTTGTGAGCATAGGGCATATGTCCACCCTAGTTTAGTTATTAATTTTGGCTCAATATAAATATCAAATATCCGACTATACTATTAAACATGTCAAATTACTTGTGGATATATCTTATTAATATGTCAAATCATAATTTAAAGTACAGAAATATCAAAATCATCCATCATGTGTCAGACCATATTAATTTGAAAGTTAAATACTTAAATTGACATTTCTATACTTTAAATTATGATTGACACATTAATAAGATATATCCACAAGTAATTTGACATGTTTAATAGTATAATAAAACATTCAATATTTATATTAAACTACAATTATTAATTAAACTAGTGGGGACATGCACTTGTCCTCATTGAAGTATTTCTCTTGTTTAAAATCGATTGGGTGTAATACCTCAGACGTGATGACGGGAATGGCAAGAGCACAAGAAGAGAAATTGTGTGGTAGCTGATACGGACAATCAAAGGAATCCTAGGATAGTACCTTGCCACCACAACACCAGTCACATTCAGAATGCTTGCGCGCGCGTAGTGAGGCGGACGAGAAGGCAGGCAGGGGAGGGTGCCGGAGCCGCACTTGCCACGTTGACGACGCGGTAGTATAGTAGGGGATCGGAGATGATGGAACCAGCGAAGCAGCCCAGATCTGGGAGTCGCCGTGGCCCCGACATGGCACTGCTCTCCTCGGCGTCGAGCGGGGTGGAAGAGGACGCATTGGTGGAGGGGAGGCATGGCTGCAGTGGCGGTTGGGACTAGCCGGTTTCCTCACACGTCGCCTTCCAGAGGTGGAGGGGCCGAGGGGGTCGCAGTCGGGGAGGAGGGGAACGACGGGCGCGGGGAGGTGGGCAGTCGTGCCTCTCTAGCCGCTTAGGCGACGGAATAAGGAAAAGACCAAAGCGCGGATGGTACGGAGCAGTTGTCAGCGCACGGCGAGGCAGCTCGGCTTCATGCCGCCGCCTATGGCCAAGGCGCCGTTCACTGGTTGGCGCTGCCGCGACGAGCCGGGCAGGCAACGGCGGCGATCCGGGAGCAAAGTGGATCACGTGGAGCAGTCCGGTTCGATCCACGCCCAGGCATTGGCGCTGCGAGAGCGAGGTCCAGTTCAGACATGGCAAGAGAGAGGCAAACTTCGCACGACACCATGTCAACATATGTAGGTGCATGACACCGTGTTACGAGATCTGATTGCCATCCCAGGGCCCGTAGACTCTGCATCGATTGCTATGCGAGCCCACCAAAGTACTACTAGATGCAATTTCTTGGCTCCTTTCTCTGCCTAAATAAATTCTTTAGCTCACTGCATTCAGTCCCCAGCTCTCGATATAGCCATCCAAAAGTTTCCGGATTCTGACACTGTCCGCGCGGGTACTTCATGCTGCTCGGGTTCGTTTCCTGCACTCTAAAATTTAAGACTGTCATATATAAAAGAATCTTATTATTTATGAATATTTTGATCAGTTTAATGACAAAACCTTTTTACATATTGGTGCTAATTTTTGAGATGAATCTAATAAACTTAATTAATCTATATTTTACTAAAGTGGTGCTACAGTAACCGTCTTCTAATCATGACTTAATTAACCTCATTAGATTCGTCTCATAAATTAGTCTAACGGCCTGTAATTTATTTTATAATTAAATTTTATTTACTACTCCTAAATAGTAAGATTCTTTTTGATGTGATCGGCTCTAAAGTTTAGACCCGGAAACAAACACACCCCGATCACGAGGAATCGAATCACCTTTGCAGACAACATTCCACGGCAACAGCCTCGAGACCCCAAAGGCCGCAAATTAGCACACCTTTTTACTTTTATGTTGTTGATTGGTCTAATCGGCGGGCCATCGCCATTATCGCGAGAGCAATCATCGTCGCATCCATTCGTTTAATTAGCGTGCCCCCTGCCTGCTGTTAAGAGCATCTCCAATAGTTCCCAATAATTTTATTCTCAAAAACCTGGTTTTAGAGAGTTGCTATATCTAATGGGAGTAAAAGAAGACATGCACTCCAACCGTTCCCAATAATCGTGTCCTAAATAGTTCAAATATCCTTTGAAGAGTAAGAATTAGGTGGTTAAATATAGCAACCTTTAGGCCATGGGTTGGGAGTTGGTAAATTTAGCAACCTCATATAGAGAACGGTTGGAGAACATTTTTTATTAATCACATCCTAAATTTCTATTTAGCAACCTCATTTAGGAAACGGTTGGAGATGCTCTTAGCAGCAATCCCGAGCAAGTCAGGGAGTTCTAGAGCCCAGCAACCTACTGGTCCTAGAATAATGCGGCAGCAGCGGCTTTGTTCAAACTTTCCTTTTGGCAAGTTTAAAAACTGCCAAACAAGATGCCCTCCTCATCTGGAGGAGGCTACGGTAATCCGTTAGTATAGTGTTGGGCACTCGATATCTGCGACTGTGACTAGTAGTAGTACTAACAAAGCCCACTAACAATGTCATAATTGCTAGCTTCCATGCATATCGTCCCGTGTTATTTTATAATCTGTTATTCTAGTCTTGTTGAGCACATGCCTGCACCAAGTAACAGCCGACACGAAGGATCAAAATGCTTCTACCTGTCCACGCCATTTCTACTTTTGAACTGCAAAAAGAAGAAGAAAAAGGGATTGATTCCTTAGCTAGTTTCACCGTGAAGTCACTGAACCTGAATGTCCAAGCTGAAAACAAATATAATCCGCCCGAAGGATAGTCATATTCGTTGCCTTTACACCAGCCTAGTGCGATTTTGCATCTACTACTCGTCGTGGCACCGCGCGGCCACTGTTGTGTTCATTGGAATATTTGGACTTTGCGTCTTCAGTCGAGTGGCGACCACGTTCTTGTTTCTACTAGGCGGCGCATAGCCTCGGACCTATAACGGTCCAAGGGACAGAAAGCAAATCTTAGCCTTTTTTCTATCAAGAAATACTACAAAGTGTGGCACTTGGATTTGGAAGCCGAAGAGACACCTTTTTCATGATCAACTACAGCCGTGGGCTTTGGACAGTAAAAAGGAGAGGCAGGCAGCATCGGCTAAAAAGTTCAGGTTCTTCTCTCTACCAGATTACCACTAACACGGCAGATAACTATCGGCAGCAGTAAAGACTACAGTGTACGTGCCGGAAAAGAAGCACATTTTCAAGCGAATCACGACTCCGAAAATATATTCGGCGAAACCTAACGCTGTGTGCACCGAACGGAAATCCTTGGCTCATGATGGCCATCATGAGAGCCCCATTACCCCGCATATGATATGGCACGGAGAATTTCTCTTGTGCCCCCTTTCACCTCCCAAGTCCCAACTCACCCAACTCTTTTCTTTCTTTTCCGCTACTTTCGCTTAAACTATTTCTCATTAATCATGTCAAAAAACTTGCGTGATCCTGCAAAGCTTCTTCTGTGTTATTAGCATCCTCCCCGCTCAAGTTTCCTCTTATTCCCTGATGATGAATCCGGCTACTGAGAATCAAAACAACATGCTAATGCGTACCAGCATCATCTATAGGCGACTGGCTACAAGAGAGAGTGACAGTAGAGAGCACCTAGCAAGCTCACTTTACACTGCCCCTTAACTAGCACAACCTGCCGGTGCCGGCTACTACTGCTACCACCATCACCTCCTTGAGAAACTGAGGAAGCTCTATCGTCCTGCTCCCAGTGGTAGAGCTGAGCAAGCGAGGGAGTGAACCGGCCATGGGTCTGAGGCCAGCCCATTTCTTGGCGTCCCTCGTCCTCCTCCTCCTCCTCTGCCATGGTGAGTTACTGATCAACTGTATATCTCTCGTCTTGTAGCCTCCTGCGTAATTCCGCTACTGATTGTAAACAGCATGCATGACACATGGCGATGTGCTATATGAACTCTGCTTAGAACACTCTGTTTGTGGTTGGAGATCTTTGTTTTGTCTCTTGCCTGTTTAATATCTCTTTTTTTAGTCCGACGTAGTTGTTGCAGCTGACGAACTCGTGCCATAGCAACGGACAAACGCTCACTTTATCAAGGACAGTTTTAATTTTTTTTGCTGATCGGCAACAAAATTGTACAGCTTCATCCCCTTGTGGTAACGGTTACAGTTGCTGTTGAAGCTGCTGCAGGGAAAGGAATTAGCGAGCAGAGAGCAGCGGACGCAGTAACTGGCATGGCAAAGCCGATGGACGCCGACGACGCGGCGGAGCGCGACGTGACCACGCCGCTGGCCACCGTCCCGGTGGCGAACCCGACGGAGATGCCCACCGCGACGCGGACGCCGTCGCTAGCGAACCCGGTGGCTGGCGGCGGCGGGAGCTGGTGCGTGGCGAGCCCCAGCGCGAGCTCGCCGGCGCTGCAGGTGGCGCTGGACTACGCGTGCGGGCAGGGCGGCGCGGACTGCTCGGCCATCCAGCCCAGCGGGAGCTGCTACAACCCCAACACCGTGCGCGACCACGCCTCCTACGCCTTCAACAGCTACTACCAGAAGAACCCCGTGCAGACCAGCTGCGATTTCGGCGGCACCGCCGTCCTCACCACCACCAATCCAAGTAAAACAATCTCTTCTTGTAAATTCATCTTCTTTTTTCCTGTATTGCATAGAATCGTATAACTGACAATTATGTTCTTTCCAATTAATCGCGCAGGCACTTCGACGTGTCAGTATCCGGGAACAAGGTACTAATTAGTAGCTGCCTATCTCAATCAAAAGACAAGAAGAGCGCATGCCGATAACTGAAATGTGCTGATTTTCTTTTCTGAAACTGTCTCTGACAGCACGGGCGCTTCGGTTCTGAACACGTCGACTCCGCTGACGCCGACCACTTACGGGTCCCCTGGCAGCGACAACAGTTCGCCCCCTGCTGGGTACGGCAACTCTCCCCCGCTCTACGGCTCCATGTCACCACCGTACTACGGCGACAACATCAGCGCCGCCGCCGTGCTGCCAGGCGGCAGGAAGACGGCCCTGTCGCTCACGACGTGCTTCCTCGTCGCAACGATATCACTGGCCGGCTGAATCGCACACTGCACGTGAAGATCCAAGCTATTTTTTCAGTCAGTTGGAGTCCAGGGGCCAAAACTGACATCTTCAAATCTGAAGTGAGATGGTGCTGAAAGGACTGGCAGTAGCATCGTCTTCCCCTTGTTAGCAAGATGTATACAGACAGTAGCTGTACTGCTTAGGAATGATGAGTAAGAAATATTGAGCTCCTTCTCGTTATCGATATACACTTATAGCAGACGAGTCCCTGTACAAATGCACCTTCGTTACCAACGTATTACTGTATTTCAAAAGCAAAACTAAGGTTGTGTTCCTTTCCTGGGGTCTAAACTTTATAGCTGTCACATCAAAAAGAATCTTAATATTTATAAGTACTAAATAAAATTTAATTATAAAATAAATTACAGACCCCTAGACGAATCTAATAAGGTTAATTAAGTCGTGATTAGAAGACGGTTACTGTAGCAACACTTTAGCAAAACATAGATTAATTAAGCTTCATTAGATTCAATCTCGAAAATTAGCATCAATCTCTAAAAGGGTTTTAACATTAAATTGATCGAAATATTCATAAATAGCGAAGATTCTCTTTGATGTGACAGTGCGAGGGAGGAAACGAACCGGGCCTAACGTGGAACGGATCACAAAGACTTTGACCGCCTTCTTCTCCCACGTGGACGACCCCACTGCCGTCGTCCTCATTTCATGCTAATTATTTTTAATTTTTTTGAAGAGGCAACACCCAACCCGGAGAAATTGCGCGTAGCAGCAGGCCGGTTCGTTAGGGTGTTGTTGCCTCCTGTCCCCTTCAAAAAATAATTAGTAAATAAAATGGTTTCGCCGTTGCAGCACATAGCACCACGCAACGCAAATCCGCCCCAACGAGAACCACTGATGCATACGGCCAGCTCAATACGCCAAGCTCGCGACATCATCAGCATGGCATAACGCTGTTGCCATCTTGCCAGGAAGCTACCGGCTCCCCTCTGTTATTACATACTACAGAGTTGGTGTTAGGATTTGACCTGACCGGTTCGAGCGATTAATCTTCCAGTATATGATATTCAGAAGCTATGGAAACGGCGGTTGCGATTTGTCAAACACGGGACAGCTATACCGCGTCACCTGCACAACATAAAAAGCTCGATGCAGAGTTTGGCTGTGCCTGACCTCTGATTCTGAAGAGCACAGGAGGTGAGAGGATCAGCAAGAAGAAACAAGGAGAGAGCTCGATCAGCAGATCGATGGCCGGCGGGAGGAAGCGGGAGTGGATACGGAAGAAGATGGCCATGGTTGCCGGCGGCGGCCAGCAGCAGTCGCCGCGGTGGACGCTGCGCGTACGTGCGCTGTCTGCCGCGCTGCGCCGGCGAAGGAACCGGCCTGGCGTCCTGCCTCACCTCGACGTGCTCCAGCTGCTGTACGAGAACGTCATCTTCTACCTGCTCTGGGTGCTCGAGTCCATCGTCGTCCTCGCCAAGCTCTGCTTCTTCTTCCTGCGCTTCGGCTTCCGCTTGTGATTGATTCTCTGCTTCTTCATGTGTCATGGACTCATGGTACATAAGGGTCGCTGTAAATGATTCCTAAACATGTAAATACTGCCATTTTCTCGTTTCCGTCTTGGACCATATCCGGCAATCAAATGCGTTTCTGTTGAGTTTGGTTGGACACAGAAGTTCGTTTCAGTTTCAGTAACTTGGGCAGAGACATGTTCATTTCGCCAACAATTCTCAATGCTTCAACGCCTCTGCAAAGGTCTGGATGCCCCAGATTGATGCTGATAAAACGTGCAAAATAAACTGAGGCACGCAATACTGTCGACACAAAACTGTAGTCATCCTTTTGCTTCCTCGGAAGAATTAATGGTGCTGCTTTGTTAGATATTTCAGGTTTATTGCCACAAGATATGTAAAGAAAAAGAAAGATGGAGAAAGAACGGTCCTTTTCTATCAGAGTATGAATAAATAGATTGCACTACAGTTTTAGGCCACCCTACAAACGCTACAAAGTAGAACATGCTCGCACATATATATCTCAGGCCTCTCAAAATGTCCCGGCAGCAACTCACGACCACAGTTGCTACTCGGGAGCATGGCATCTCTGGCGTTGCACGCACCAACAGGATAGCCTTCAGGATTGTCGATGTGCGCTGGTTCAGTAGCCGTTTGGCCACATTGGGTTAGGCTGAGCAGCAGCACTTAAGTTACTATCACTAGGGTTCCTGTGTTCCGGGCCCAGGCCTGCCTGTGGCTGCCCAAGTGCGGCACCAAACTGTGACGGCAGCTGGCCCTGTCGAAGACCAGCCTGATGACTCTGCCCTTGATAGCCATACAAAGTATTGGCTGCAAGTGGGGGCATTGCTCGTGAACCAGCTCCATGCATCCACATTGCAGGATTTTCACCCTGTTGTCAACAACGGACATGTTAGTCAATATAAACTTATAATATACCAAGTATGTAAGTCAGGTACATCCATCTAGTTACCTGCTGGATAGAAATGAACTGATTTCCATCTTTGTACTGTGAGGGCACTGTTCCATCAAACCCAAGAGGTGCACTTGCTGATGCTGCGCTTTGGTTAATATTGAAATTTCCAGGCATATTGTTTGCAGTTCCAAAGGCTCCAGCATAGTTTGAGAGTTGTGGTAAGCCAGCAAGGGCAATGTTGGTTTTGTACTGTGGCAGAGGGTATTTCACGTTTGAGTTGGGAACTGCAGCTGCTGCTTGGTGGAATAAACCACTGTTCAAGTACGGTTGCTGAAAAGCAGCAGGCGGGATATATGCATAACTTTGGGGCAGAGATGGGTAGCCAATCATGCTTGCATATCCTAGGGGAAGGGTAGCTTGAGCATAAGGATGAAGGGGAAGATGTTGAGGGAGAGGAGGGCCTGAGGCAATGCTAGTGCTTGGCTGAGCTTGAGTCAACTGAGCATTGGATAAACCACTCGGATTATTCTGCAAGACTCAAATATAAGAAAATCAGCTCAACGCAAAGGAAAGTTATTTCCAAATCAGCAGTTAGGCAACATCTGATCACAAGTGAAAAATGAGAGGAAAGTTTTATAGTTTAGGTATAACTAGCATGGATTTAACTAAAGAATGTATTTAAAACAGCTAGACACTAAAGAAGGGACAATACAGATCATGGCAGCTATCAGCTTCCATGATTTTCTAAAACTTTTCAATATAATTCAGATTAGATGGACAAAAGCAAACAGACAGTAGAATAATCAAATAAAGACAAATGTGTCACCAATGCTAGTTGCAAGCCCCACAAAGGGGATAATGCAGGCCAACAAAAGACAGACTGTAGTCAAAGTAAGTCATCAATTCTAGTTGCAAGCCCCACAAAGTGGATAATGCAGGTCAACAAAAGATAGACTATAGTCAAAAGTACATACGGAGTTTCATAATTTAGTTGTCATGAAGTAACTGTCCTGCACACAGGTTTCAAATTCAAAACAATCCATAACTTTTTGTATCATGAGAAAATTCTGAAATAAGCAGAAACGATTATAATAAAACAGTATGCAACCAGAGTTTATGCAGACCACCCATATATAAAACAAAAAAGAGTGTCAAAAAATTGGAGCCTATTTCAACATTTAGATTGTGAAGAACCAAAAAAAAAAAGGAAAACACGTCAACCTTTTCTAGGACACAACTCTTTATATAACATGAAGATCATATAACTAACTATAAAAAATGTGAAGTTGCATAGTACGTCATATGAAGCAAAGTTGAAGTTGCATTATTCAGTGAGGTGTTAATACCTCTTGTGGTTGCGTAGGAACAGCTGTGTTGCTCATGGAAGATGATGTTGTACCATGAACCATTGCAGCCAACGGAGGATTAGTGAGCAATAGAGAGAATGCTGGATCAAATTCACGCAATGGTGGGATGGCGGGTGGCAGGAGACCATTTGGTATGTTTCCCTGCTGCAGAGACAGAGTAATAAAAACAGCAGTCAATAACAAATTCAATTCATTCATAATAACATGTGAACTGTAAGAGAAAAATTGGATGGACTTATTCTGGCACAAATGCACCTTTAGTTAGCTAAGCAAGCTGCCTATACAACATGCTATGAGATCTCCTACCCAAGTATAGCAAAACATGCAATATGGGTCATGCATATCGTTATGGAATGTGATAGTATGTAGTACATAAATGGACACATAAAATAGGAACCAAATTTTAATTTGCACAAGGAAATCGCACATGAAAAAATGTACCAGATTCTAGTGGTACACGTTAAAACCATGAAAATAAAAGGTTATAGTATATAGCAGGGATTGAAATCCCGGACAGTAGCGGGAAAAAAATCCCAGTGAAACCGGACCAGAATCCCGGTCTTTCCGGGCGGGATCCCAGATTGCTACAGTATCCAGGTCCAGTTTCGTCCGGAATCCTGGTCGTCGCGGTCCGGACCGGGATTCCCAGAATCCGTGGAAACCGGCCAGATTCCGACCGGGATTTCAATCCATGGTACATAATAAATGGACACGCATAAAATAGGAACCAACTTTTCATTTGTACAAGAAAATCGCAAGCGAAAAATTGTACCAGATTGGTACACATCAAAATCATGAAAATAAGAGGTTACATACCATATAGCTTGTGAGAGGTGAGATGTTTTGCAATTGGCGACTCTCCTGTAGATAATTGTGTGAAGCAGAATCTGGATGTGCTGCACTAGGAGCTGTATAGTTAGGCGTCGAGGACAGATTGTATTCAACGCTGTTAGTAACGTCTATGAAATCTGCCCTCGGCACCTCAGATTGTTGTACTGATGCATCATTGACATTCTCCATGTTGCTATTTATAGCAGAAGCAACATACTCATTAGCAGAAGGTGTTGATGATGCCTTGTTTTCATCCTCTTGGATTCTGAAAAGAAAATACATAATTATTGCCACAACAACTTGGGCAATGAAGAACACTAAAGCAAGAAAACATACCTGGCATCTGACTGATCAATGGTCTGAATATCAGAAACTGCCGCAACCTCTTCATCGTTGTTAAGAGGTTTTACAGACGAAGGTGCATCGAGTGTTCCCGACACGAAGCTACCAAATGTAAAGTGTGCACAGTCAGCATCTGAAACCTGAAGATGATCAGGGATTATTACAGCAGGATTTTCGTCAGATGGTTTTGGGCTTTTTTCCTCATGTAGAGTCAAATGTTCAAATTGCTCCATTGTATTTGACATATCTCCATTTGAACCTGCAATTTGAGAGGTGCATGGTCGTAAAAAAATATGAATGGTTACGGATTGCAAAAGTAGTACTTGAAAGCTGACAATATGAACATTTTGACATATGGATTGTATTCCAAGTCAGTCACAAGACACCCAAACATGGAAGGTTGAGTCACTAGAGAATTTTATTTCATGCAAACATGAATAAGAAAAGTGCACACACAGGCACACAGCACAGGATGGAATATGAAGCACTAAGAAGAAAGTCCCCAATTCCCCATCAAATGTATTGATAACTTAATCAATATGTTTTATTTGTTTCATTCCTCAGTTTAATGTTCTTTGCATATCTCAAACTCTAGATCCAGCACAAGTCTAGAAGATACTGTGTGCTGGTTGCATTTTCACCTAGTAAGAATTGTTCAGCAGATGAAAGTTCACATAAATATAAAGGAACAACAAAGTCTTTTTTATCACAAGAAAGGTTAGGTTAGAGATTAAACCAGCAAGAATTAGCATGAAGTGTTAAGCAAACTAAAATAGAGCATAAGCAAGAAAATATAATCTTAAATAAAGTACGCAAAAGCAAACACAAATAAAAATGGACTGGATCCCAATTTCAAGCATAAGGCTTCGGGATCATAGAACCAATACGATGACTTCAGTTTTGATACATAGTACATAAACGAATGAAGGTAAAAAAAAAAGGTGTTTACACAGACTTACTTTGGTTATGCTCAAAAGAATGCTCATTGTACTGAAAATCATCTGTTTTCATTACTGAGCCATCGTCCAGATGACCAGCAGTTGCAGTTTGTTGAGGTTCTGCTTCTTGAACAGAGGCAGAAAATTGTTCAGAAATTATAATGCTTTCTCCATTGTCACTCACTTTCTTAGCTTCTTCTAGATCTTCCTCTTGTGTGACGCCATCTGGAGATGATGAACTTTTTGAGTTCGCATTTGTGGAATGAGCACCGACAGATTCTTCTACTGCTGATACATCTGCCACAGGTGTAACAGCAACTGATGAAACATCATTAGATAGGTTGCCCGCAGAAGTACCATTTGGTAACTTGGTGGCTGTAACATTGCGAATAGATTCCTTAGGACCATGACTTGGTGCATTGGAGGTGACTGAATCAACAATAGCTGGCATGCCAATGGTGTTTGCGACTGATCTGCTAGCAACTTTAGCTTGAGGCCGGCCCATCTTCACTATATCAGCCATGGAAGGGCGGCCAGGTACACCCCAACCATGCTGCACTTGAGGCGGGGGCTGGGAAGTGTTGTATTTTGCATCAGTCTGGACACTCGAATCAACAGGAGTTTCGTTCTTAGCAACATTGCTGTAATACAAGCATACAAGGTTAGGAACAATGCCAAGGAAATCTTCAGGCTCTGTTTGACGAATTACCACAAGAGTTATCATATTGATAAGTTGCATAAAAAAAGTGAATCAAGTTGTATGTTATCAACACTTAAACATCGTCCCGGTTTGAAATACAAAATGGTTGCGTTATGACATTACTAAGACAGAATATAACATGATACACAATAACACAGATGATTAATCTCGTCCTAAAGTCAAAATTTAAGGTCTTAACACTATTAACATTGTATAATAGGTTTTACTTGTTAGTTTAGGACATCAACATTGTGTTAAATAAACACTTTTTTGCTATTATTAATGACACTGAATTACTCATGATAAATCTAGTATTGTTCACGTCATAAATTGAAACATTTTTACAGCACCATGTATATCTGAAGTCCGATTTTGAAGATTTGATTCTCTCAGAAAGAGCCAAAGGAGGAGTATATAAAGGACATTGTGAATTACTCACCCAGCCACAGAAATTGTTTTTGTAGTATTAATGGAGTCCAAGGCAGCTGAGTTAAGTGAAGTATGCAATTCTGCTTCTTTCTTGGAGGGACCTTTAGCACCACCAGTTGAGTCTGCACAGATGTGGAGGTAAGGGAAAAAAAGCTTAGATTACGATAAAGACAAAACAAATTATCGTAAGTTCATAACGTAATTTAGAATGCAGAATGCTACCTCCCAGTCCAGCTTGAAAACGCCCACCTCGATCAGAACCAGCCTTATATCGAGGATATAAGGATTTATGGAATGGTCGAGGCCTTGTTTCCTGAGAAGGTTTGGTCTACAAAAGGTTGGAAATGAGATCCAAGGTCAGAAAACCAAACAGAACTCACACAAAAGCCATGATGCAAGGAATACATGCATCCACTAACCTCTTTTTTCTTGTCCCGCTTTCTTCTCACCTCATGAAAAGTATCTGAACATCCATGCAATTGAAAACGAAAAGATTAATTATCTGGTGATATTACAATTCTCAGAAGTACAAGATATGTTTTTGCATTTATTAGGAAGACACCTGCCATTAAGGTGGTGCTTCATTGACAACACAGAAAATAACAGAAACCTAGGTAACTATTAGCTGGCGCATGTAGGATATGACTTAACAAACATCTTGCAAAAAAGAAGAGGACAAATAGAGATGCTTTTATCAGCATTTGCAGCATCCAAAGACCACTGGCAACCCCAGCATGCTTAAAACTTAACAGCCAAAAATGCCAGGTTCCAACAGATAGATGCTATTCCCAATGTCAGTTTCTCCTACACCAAGTCATTAAATATATGCCAGACTGTTTTCACTAAGACCATCATAGTAAATACAAGATGAAGTTCTAGAATAAAGGAAAGGGATTGCATGAGCAAGTTTACACATATTTTACAGCCAGTGATATTGATATGCAAGATGCCAACTTTTATCTCATTGCATCATAAATAGACACTTATATGCCTGAAGCTACATCAATAAATGCAAAAAGGCTTGCTTTGTGGACTAATATTGCAGAGTTTCTCAGGTCCGTTGTAGCACAAAAGGTCCTAGCATGCCTTCACACAGACCTGCTGAATGAAAGTTACTAGGTATCAGGCAAATACAAGCCACGGTGTACTACTTGGCAGAATCAGCCAAGATTGCCTCGGAATTCAATAGAAACCGCCCAATTATGAGGGTTACAATAGCCTAGCATGAATAACGAATTATTTGCACAGCTCGCAATCACGACATAAGAATCAAACCCTAACGCATGCTGACGAGCACGGCGCCACAATATCCGCGCCAAACAATTCGAACCATGTGGAGAGCGGAAAGCGAGGGAAGGCTCCAGCATACCTTGAGAGATAAGCCTCTCGACGGCGATGTCGGGGTCCATGCCGCAGTCGCAGAGCGTGGCATAGATCTCGGCCTCTGAGCGGTCGGCGAGGATCCCCTTGAGGCTCTGCACCATCTTCCTCGAGGCCGGCGGGATCGCCGCCACATCCGCCCCATCCGGCGCCGCGTAGGGCTGCCTCCCGCCGCCTCCACGGCCGCCGCCCCTCATGTTGCTCCAGCCGCCGCCACAAGCGCCGCCGCCTCACCCGGCTTCTCGATCCGGCGGCGACGAGCTGCGGTGGCGTCGCCGCTGCGTGGGCTGTAGCGAGGAGCAGCAAAACCCTGGCCGCCGCCGCCGCCTGCAGCCGCACCCTGTATTGCTGCCGCACGAAGAAGAAAGAGGGGCCGGCTCGTGTAGGAGCTCAAAAACTAGTAATAAACTCTCGGGTAGGGGGCTGCGTGATTTGCAAAAAATGGATGGTGCCTCTGTCGGACGGAGTAGGGTTCCTAAAATCTCAAACGCTTGGCGCACCCGAGCTCTCCTATGGCACCTTCACGGGTCACTGACAATGTGGCCACTGTCCAATCCCGATTCCAAACTAAGCAAAGTTGCCAAATCGAGGCCTTCCAAGGCTTCAACAATAATCACGAGCTATCAACCATTCTTGGTGAGTTTGTATCCAACTGTACTCCAACAATGAGCCATTGAATAATTACATAACAATTTCTAGATCCAAGGCTAGTGAACACGCTTTTCATCAAGCAGAAGAGGTTTATGATATGCGACAAATGGCTTTTGCACGTACAAAAAACGTGTGTTGGTTGTTTGCAAAAGAAATTTTTACGTGCTACCATGTCATAAACTCGTGAACTTTCATTCTTGCAGAAGACAAGCTCGTGAAAGCTGACAGCTACGTAAGCCTTGTTTTGTACATGCCATGTAAAACATTCAAAATGGTTATGTGGTATACATGGGTAAGAAGATTTGTACGAAGGAATATATACACAACAAATTGCAGTTAGATTTTAAGCATAAAATGAGTGATTGGCGTGCCTCCAACTTTTATTTCTACTCCTCCCTAATAAGTAACAAAATACCATTTACCGGAGAAAGGAAAAGAAATAACGTGTTGCTTCCTTGCTAAGTTTTCCACAACCTTCCTTTCCTTTCTTTTGCCTTTAGCTCGCAGTGTCTTGAGCTGGATTGTGTCATCGAGTGTGTTGTGTGTATAACGACTAACGAGGCCTAAAGTTCGTTACGACATTGTCTGGGCCAAACCAGGCCACGAGGCCAGTCCAATGTGTCAGGCCGACGGGCCGTTCCGTCTATAGGGACTTAGGGTGGCGTTCTGAGGCCCACGATTTCTCTTTTCTTACGCTCGGAGCAGGCCGTCCGATATACTGCACTAATAATGGCCCGCTCCTTGCAAAGTGAACCCATGCTTAGAAGACCAAACCAAATTAAAAAAAATGCTTGATGCAATCGCTCAATTCTAAGCAAAACACTTTGCATGTACAAGCTAACGTGGAATGTAGTATATGACCTATTACATCAAGGGTCCGAAATTTAATCAAGATTATTTTTTACACTCCTGCCTACGAACAATTCAAATTTAAGTTCAATTCTGTAAACCACTTTGTCATCAAACAATTCAGATAAATTTGGACTCTAGTCCACGAAGAATGTTTCATTGGGTGGTGGACTAGCACTGTAGTTACTCTGGAAAGACACTCACAAGGGAATGCTACAACGAGTTGGTATCGCTATAGTTAATGCATCTAGATTCTTTCTGCGCAAAATTATATAATGCGGTTCAGCCGAGTTTCTTTTTTAAAAAAAGTTGTTGCGGCTAAGGCTGCAACGTCCAACATCGTGTTGCTCATGTAACAACTAGTGAACAAAAATGGGACCGAGAAGTTGCAGGACTAAGGCCCTTGTTCTGGTCATCTTGCTTGGGGACCTTTTTGTTTAGAAGGGCTACCTTTTAATCTGCTAGTTCAATCATGCAGACATAGCATATCCAACAAAACATGAACATATTTAGTAGTACAGGACTCTGAACTAAACGCGTGCTCCTTCTGGTGAGAAGGACCAAACAAACGTACAAATATTATCAAAACTGTTTGTATTTCAAAATACTTCACGAATGAGACAGGTAGGTCAGGTTCGGTGCGGCATAGTTAACAGCCAAGCAGCACTAGAGCCAGCCAAGATTCCAAAAGCCATTTTCTGTTCTATTGGTAGCAGCATCCACTACTATCCACTGAAACCCAAGGAACCAGCTTCTGCATTTGCGCTAAACAATGAGGCAGAGCATGCATTTTGGAATATAATATGAGGCTTGCATTGTGAGGATGTTGACTACCTTGCCTTTTGTCTGTGCTGCCACGCCAGGAGGATCATTTCATGGATAATGGATTTGGAGGGTACTCAATCAGGGTATCAGTTTGTGAATGGATAATATTGATATTAATTAGTATTGTCCCGTCGGTAGTGGAGATGAAAACTAGTAGATGCGGCGAGGAACAGAGCAACAACTAAAAGCAAGGGCCAAAGCCTAAAGAACTTTGTTAGCTGTAGAGGAGAGGAGGGACATCATTACATTTTTCTTTAGTTGACAAAGGAAATATGAATACTAGAAATACGTTCGTTTTTCTTTATTCAAGTAGTACTAACTAGTGGTTGCGTGGTAATTGAACCTTTTAGGAAAATTGAGTTGAACAAAATGTCTTTTTATATAAAAGTTGTTTTCTCTTTAACATGGCATATGACATTAATGTTTGTGACAAGTCTCGCTTCCCTAGTGTATTGGCAGTTTTTTAAAAAAATCTGGCAGGAGCGCTGCCATTCAACAATTATATAAATAGAGATAAGAAAGAACAGTACAAAAGAGAACGGTTCACGATTGAAGGAAAAACAAAACAATACAGGGTGGGATAAAGCTAGAGAACGGTTCGAGATTGGCAGTATTTGGTTATTCACATAGTTAATTTCACCGGTTACGAGGCCTAAGTATGATATTCAAATAGTTAATTTACCCGGTTGCGAAGACCTAAAGTAAGTAATGGTGAATGAATGTATATGCAAGGGGTTCTAAGTTTTTTTTAAGCATACTATGGCGCGTCTGTTCTATTTGTTGGGCATCTTACACATAAGGTTTTCTTTAGAAGCAGGAACCCTTGTTCCGTTGTTAAAAAACTCTTATACATAAGGTTCGATGTATATATGTTGTTGAGTGATATTAGCTGCTTTGTTTTAACGAAAGATATTTGTCACATTATATTATGACTTTACTTCTGGAACTTAGAAATCATATTGTATTAGATACTTGTGATGGTGCTCGATTTGTGGACGTATCAACCGTTTGATATGGCTGCTTATAATCATATAGTATAAGTGATAAAAAAAAAGTTGTGCGAATACACTACTGTTACATGTGCTCATAACTGGAAGATCAGCTACAACCGGAAGATCACCAATCGGTTCCTGAAGCTACGTGAGCTCTGTTCCAAAGGGAAGAAGGAAGAAGTGCAATCTCTGCAGAGAGCTAATAAGCTGGTTGAAGACGGTACATGCAAAAAACCTTTCCTTGTTTACCGCCAAAAAAGAAAAGAAAAGGAAAAAAAAAGAGTTACTTGCTTGTTTGTTTGAGACTTGGAAATGAAGACGGCGGCAGCTTCCATTGTCCGTTGGACAGATAGACAGGCAGCCGCTGCGAGCTTGGATTGGAAATTTGGAATGGAATAATGCAAAAGAAGAAGAAATGGTGGTGAAAATGACAGGAACTGGGTGCCGAAATTCGTGCAGCCAACACTCCTCTGCCCCCGGAACCAACCACCACCATCCGTCAGATGAGAATCAGCGAGACATCAATCCCAGGCGAGGGAACAAGAAATTTGTTCAGTTGGTGGGCCCGGCCGAGCTGAATCGTGGCACGGCAAAAAATCCCACACTCCACGCAACGTCCACGGACGGACGGATCGAGAGATCAATCTTTTCCTAGGAGCAGAGCAGGAGAACAGTTCACTGTAGGAAGCCAACCATGGAGCGGGACATATCGAGCAACCAAAAACTTGCCATTTAATTTCTTTCTACTGTCAGTTTTCGAAAAAAAAATTGTTTGTACTGCCATGATATCGTCGGCTCGGCTCTCTCTCCCCGTGGCACGTCACCCTCATTTCGATTTACTCCAGCTCCTGTTTCGCCATCCATTTCCGCTGCAGTCACAGTTGGTACTGTCAGTTGCGGCACTAGCGTTGTTTGCTGTACCATTTAACTTGATCAGTTTGTTAATAGACAGACAGGTAAGTAAAATGTGTACCATCGATCGTGTGATTCCGCACTTTATTTGCGAGAAAAACGCGGCCTTTTCCGGCGCTTTGCATCTGATGCGCCCAGTCATGTGTGTGTCAACAGAGGGAGCGCTTATCCTTTTGTCGAAGAGCAAGCTCAAATCCATGTGTTTTGGCGTAACATTAGAACATGCGAGCTTTATTTGGAGGATGGCAGCTGATCTGGACGAACGCACTCTGTAATAAACCAGCAGCTGATCAATGAATGGATCGTAGTGGTTGGCATCGCGTACACCCTTTATCTTCCACGGACGATGGAAGAATGGAAAAAGAAACTGAAAATAAAGTAAAACAAGAGCAGATCTGAAGAACTGCAGGAGCATGAACGCGAGACAAGCTCATCATCATCATCATCATCATCAATACTAGTAAGAAGAAAGACGAAAGAGAGCTGCTTAATTTATGTACTCTGCACAGAATAGGGCCGGTGAATTTGCAACCAAATTTATTATTTATTCGACAACGGCGAGCGCGGCGGAGAAGGCCGGGTCCGGGTGGCAGTGCCTCATGGACTCCTCGCGGTGGAACCTCGTCTGCCTCGCGATGAACGCCTCCACCGTCCGCCGGAACTCGTCCGCGTCCTCCCGCCCCCAGCTGCACGCCTCCGCGTTCACCGACGACCGCCGCCGCCGCCCGTTCTCCGACTCGCACCGCCGCAGCTCCGGCGACGCCGCGCGCCGACCCATCTTCTCCGACCGGCTCCGACGCGGCGCGCGCGCCTTGCTGCGCACCACCAGCTGCGGCTTGTCCTCCGAGCAGCATCATGTCCGCGCGGGGACCACGACCCGCTCCGCTCCGCTCCGGTGGAGCAGCCGGTGGAGCAGTAGGTCCCACTCCCAAGTGCATGGAAGATGAAGGCGTAGAAGGCGTGGTGGTGAAGGAACCGAAGCTGCTGGCACTGGCGTCGGCGACCGGTGGTGGCACGGATGGCGAAGCTACTTGTTGTGGCGCGGTGGTGGCCGTGGAAGTGGAAGGCTGCTCGTTGGTGGAGGCTGGCGAGGAGGAAAGATCGTGCCTTGAGAGCGCGAAGAGGAGCAGCACGATGGCGTTCCCCAGGAAGAAGACGAAGCGGGCGTTGAGGAGGAGCGACCCGGCCAGCCGCAGCGCCGCGGCCACCGCCGACGGCACGTACCACGACGTCCACGACACCAGGGCCACCAGAGCCAGGACCTCGCCGGCGCGCAGCATCCGGTACAGAAGGCTCAGCCGCAACAGAGCTGCTCCGCCCATGGCTGAATCGCACTGTACCATTGCCCGTTGCTTTGCTGCTCTGGTGGGGCTTCGCTTCGCTTGGGTTTTGAAAACAAGACTTGGCCTTGGGAGAGAGCTTGGAATTCTCTTCCTTCTGGCTGGGGCGAGGTGTACATGGGTTTATATAGCCTATTTTCAGGGGGTCCTTATCTCCCTCTTTTAATTTTTATTATGTCTTTCTAATAAAGAACAGGTATATGTCGTCCCTCGTTCTTAATAATGTTTCTAGTCTGCATTTTGTATGGGCATATACCTTTTTCTCTTCTTTTCTTTCTTTTCCAAAACAATCTGGTAGGAGAATTGGTGCCGTTGTTGAATGGATATAAAGGGTGTGTTCGTTTCCTGGGGTTTAAATTTTAGAGTCTGTCACATCAAAAAGAATCTTATTATTGAAGAGTATTAAATAAAGTTTAATTATAAAATAAATTACAGGCCTCTAGACTAATTTATGAGACGAATCTAATGAGGTTAATTAAGTCGTGATTAGAAGACAGTCACTGTAGCATCACTTTAGCAAAATGTAGATTAATTAAGCTCATTAGATTCATCTCGAAAATTAGCACCAATCTGTCAATAAGGTTTTGTCATTAAATTGATCGAAATATTCATAAATAATAAGATTCTCTTTGATGTGACAGATGCTTAAATTTTAGAGGAGAGGAAACGAACGCACCCAAAGCTCTCTGTAGTGTAGGCTTAAGACGGAGCGAGGTACGGTTCTTTTCTAGAACAATACAGGGAGGTATGATTACGAAGAGCAATAATTACGTTTGGCGTTGTGGATGGATAGAGCATTGGGTTTTCAAAGAACGGGTGTGTGTCTGTTGGTTCAAATAATGTTTGCGTTTTGCATGGCATATATACTACACTACTACCTTTTTTATTAAAAATAAATAAAGAAACCGGTAGGAGAACTGGCACCGTTGATCAATGGATATAAAGCAGGCTTAAAACGGAGTGAGGTACGGTTTCCTTTCTCCAACAATACCGAGAGGTATAATTAATCACAGATTATATATAAGACAATTATGCATGATTGGGAGTAGTGTGGATAGGGCGGCATTGAATTGGATTGGAACCACCAAATTGTATCATGCGGTAGTAGTTACTTACTACTGAGTCAAGAAAGCTTGAAACTTGTCATTCCGAGAATAACAACTCCTTTGTTCATATTCTAATGGTTAACCTAAACCAAAATCACATTGAAATCAATTAACAGAGCAGTAAACAAAGTTTGAGATAGGGTAAGAAACATGAGGTGGGGGACCCCCGCTTGATCAGAAAGGAGGAGAGTACTAGTAATAGGAGGACGCACGTAGCCACGTCGTCCCAGGCAGGAAGAGAGGGCAGCGTGGTTCAGTGTGCCTGCCCTGCCCTGCCCTTTGGTGGTTTGGAGGTTTCGTGCTTGAGGCGGGCGGGGCCATCGATGCCCACCTCGGTCAGTCCAAAAAATATCGATCGATTTGGATGTCTTCTCCTCCGGCACGGCCACGGGCAGAGCTGTGCTGCTGCCACTTGGGACGAGCGAGCACTTCCATCCGCATCATTGTTTCTCTTTTCCCCGTTCCGTTGTTTCAAAGCGGCGTTTCGCTTTGGAAGAATGCTGTTTGGCACCAGCCGGGAAGAATTGTTTTTTTTCAATCTTTTTATTTTTCTCTGTCCTCCTCCTCCGTCTCAAGTTTGTGTTCGAAAACAAAGCACGCACTGTCTTGTGCAGTTCATAAGAATCTGAAACCAGAGCGAAGCGATTGAACCGATTTCGAGTGAGCTTGGATTTTATAGCGAATCCACGGATGGATTGCCAAATGATTCACGTCCAGGGCCCCGGCTGTTTCTTTTGACAAAATGGACGATCAAGCAGAAGGCACGGATTGGAACAGAACAGGTGGTTCCAAGCAGAAGAACAACTGCGCTGAGCTAGTGAGTCCTCACTCCTCGAGTGGAGAGGGGGATGGTGTGGCCCTCCCGCCGAGGCCGGCCGGCGCTCGGCACAAATGTCCCTCACGTGGATCCTCGCGACTCTGCTGCTGCAATTTTCTCGTACTCGTACTACCGGCTTTTGTTTTGTTTGCGTGCGTCCACGGATTTTCAGGCGCCCCCTACATACCCGACCCAGGAAGGTACAACGCTCACGTCCATCCTCCATCAAGCACAAGGCACAAGGGCCGTGAATTTGCAGGATTTTCAGTCATCTGCATATGCTGATTAAACTAAGGCCCCGTTCGTTTCCACCCTCTAAAATTTAGATATCTGTCACATCAAAGAGAATCTTACTATTTAAGTACTACTTTTATTAATTTAATAACAAAACCTATGTCGCGACCCCTCTAATTTGCGAGAGCGAATCTAATGATCCTAATTAATCTATATTTTGCTACAGTGATGCTACGAGTAAACATCTTCTAATAACACCATAATTACCCTCGTTGGATTCGTCTCGTGAATTAGATAGGGAGTCTGCAATTAGTTTCGAGATTAGACTTTATTTAGTACTTCAAAATGATAAAATTCTCTTTGATTTGACCCTCTAAAAATTAGATAGGGGAAACGAACACCCCCTAACTTGCTGGATTTGTGTAAGCACCGGCCGGAGCCAGGGCGAAAGATCTACTACTTAGGTGTTCGGGTTGGGCAGGGTAGGAACCCGTCCGACCATCAAGCAGTCCGATCACCATATATGGATGGCCGGAGCGGGGGCGACACGTGCGTCCATGGCCGGCCTTCTCCCTGCTCCCTTTCGAAAACTAGCAGCTACTGCTCCCTGAGACGGACACGACGCGACCCGACCAGGAACAAGGCCGCTGTGCACACGTGTGCTTCTTGTATTTCATTCGCCGTTCGCGGCCGACGCGACATGTCAGAGAGACGGCCACAGCCGTTGCCGTCGGCGCCGGGCCACCAACGTGTAAGCAAGATAGCGAGCTACTAGGACCTGCTTTAGGCAGTAGAATCTACTGCTAATTGCGAGCCACCACTGGAAAAGAAAAAACTGGAGTGGAAATTCGGCCACCACATTGGAAAATCACGGAGCACCAAACGTTTTCATCCCTCGCGCAGCTCAGGCACATGGGCACCATTAGCTATAAAAAAACCCGAATGATTAGCCGATCGAAGGTGATGGAAGAAAACCTTTTTCCAGTTTTCCTCCTCCTCGGCCCCTTTCTTCCAGTAGGAAACAAAAGCGCAGGCATCCAACAATTCGATTTTTCGGCCTAAAGGCACCTCAACGACCTAAGCTAGTTCACATAGGAGGCTGTTAATTATACTAGTACCTCTCTCAGAGAGAGAGAGAGAGAGAGAGAGAGAGAGGGCAGGGGTCGTGTTCATGCGCATGTGAGGTGCCGGCTCGTGAAAGTTTATCCATCTCGCCGATGCAGGGAAAAAGTTACTTTTGCTCCATGGATCACTCCACTCCTCGCTCATCTCACCTCATCAGATTATCATACGAGCATATATAACAAAACAAAAAGAGAGGTGGATTGGTTTGGTGGGGCGACACGGCTGCATCATCCGCCGCTCCTCTTCCTGCTCGTCTGCCTTTTCGTTTAGTTGCACTGCGGCCGTCCGTCAAACCACAGATTTCATGGACTTGACCTTTGCCTATTCAATTCATTCATTCATTCATAGCCTGCCAAAGAAAGCTCCTGCTGGTGTGTCTAGTGTGTAGTGCGTGGCAATCATTGACTATTCACTATACCCGATCGTGTTCGATTACAGTAATCATGTCGGGCAACCAGGTGATATGCCTATAACATGCTACTAGCTCATTTCATTTTTTGCTCTGCACTTGCTTCTTTAAACTAGCACCCTACGTCCTATTGATAAGCTGGCACGCTACCCAGAATGCATAATGTAAGCCCCTAAATTTCGTGATAAAACAATTACAATTGAGTAAAACGCTTGTATACTGTCCAAATGAAATTGGGTGATACAAAAAAATAACTCGCGCCAGGAAGGGGTCGAACCTTCGACCTTCTGCTTAGGAAACAGACGCTCTATCCACTGAGCTACAGGCGCCATGTTGATGTACAATGTTAGTTTCAGTTTTTGTATCCTATATACCTCTGGAAAAGTGAAGAAAATTCAGCTGGAGAAGGAGAAGCATTATACTTCAGAAGATAAACATGGATTATTCTGTCCTCCCCTTTTCAGAACACTGATTTATTCCCCACAACATCACACAATACCGCTCCGGCACTTAACTTTCTTCCACCAAAACACCTCAATTCAACGACAACCGTGTTAAGAAACGGATATATACCTTGCAATCAAAGAATAGAATCGGATGCCGCAGCTAAAAGCTCTCTCTCTTATTTGCGCCACTTTACTGCACCACTTGTCTCTCCAAAGCACCTTTCTAATTCCACATTCCACCCCAAAACGCACCCCTTCTCCTTCTTCTTCTTCTTCCACGCGTTCGCATTGCATCCTACTCTGCCCTGTCAACTGTCAACGCTGTCAGTGCCGCCACGGCAATGACTATTCGCGATTCGCGCCCGCATGTTCTGCAATTATCCACGATTCCTTCTGGCCACCTAAGTATCACACCCCGATCGGTTTCTTATTCGACCTGTCCCGCCTTTTCCGGGTGTTGATCCTCAGCTCAACACGTTGGCTATGGTCTCTCCATGCTCCGTACCACTGTAGGCAGGACTAGGATGAGTGATAGCATCTACCATCAAGCAGCCAAATGGCAGATGCTATACTCTTTTGCTACTCTATCTAGAAGGTTAGAGAGCTAGTACTAGTAGCTTTATTACTTTGGCCTTTGATCATTGGTCAGTGATTTTCTTTCTATTCTACCAGCAGACGGTAGTGCAGTTTGGAGAAGGAAGCTGATGGCATCATTACGAAGATTAGACAAGTGATACTGCACCTGTAGTGCTTTCGGGACATATTCATGGCGTATGATTCTGAGTAGGGCCTGCCTGGTTTGGTGCCTCGGAGTCACAGCCGAGAACGGCCGTGTATGGAGAAATGAGTAGGACAGAGTTAGTTAAAGCGTCCTCAAGCCTAAGCTCCATCACCAAAGCGGCATCATTGCGCTACCACTCCATCCGTGATTTTTGTTTCTTTCCAAGTCAAGTTCTCCTACCCTTGCATAAACAATCAAGGGCACTTTTCACTGCTAATGGTTAGTGTTCACTACCTTATTCAGGTCTTGGGCCTCACCTGCTTCCTGCAAAGGTAAAAGACGCACCAGAATGTTATAAATTAATAACTGCCCTGGAATATCCAGATTCTATTCAATTACTTACTTATTACACAGTCATTGACACTCTTGAACACACGTCTAACAGTAGCTTGCTGATGAACAAGCATAGAAAATTTCATCAAGAGCTTCAAACTCGTTCCAGAAGAGCATTAATAAACATTCAATACAAAGACAAAAGTCAAAAAGCTGTACAATAGTCATGATCAACAATTTAATAACTCCATCCTTGCACTCACAGGAATCCTGAATAAGTAATCACTGAATCAGTCTACACTCAAAATCATAACAAGTGTGAATAGCAGAATATACATGCCATTTTCCATGTTGTGGTCTGGCCTCCTTTACAAGAACAAATAAATAAGATCATAATCTATATGTCAAATGGTATCAGGAATCTAATCGCATTCATGTATGCTCCAACCAAGTGGCAATGCAGAAAACTTGCACTTGTTGGTAGAGTGGTAAAGTGTAAGCTTCTTCAGTACGAATCTGTCCTGAAATCAACTTGACCACAATGCAGCCCATAGGACAAAATTCACAGCAAGTGATTTGATCTGATCCGGAATAATTGCTCTGATGAAGAAATATCAGCTACATAATAGCCCATGGACACTAAAGCCTCAATCAGAAAAGACTTGAATTATACGTGATTGTTGCAGTCAGGTTGTCAAGACCTGCAGTCCACATCATCACAAAATTATTAGGATACAAAAGAGACACATCACTGCAAAAGGGAAGAAATCAAGACGACCAAACCTTTAGCCTTCAGTCCTCTTGTAATGGATGTTCATTCTAGCATGGCAGTAAGTGCAGAGTTCTTTTTTTATTATTATTTCTCTATTTGCATGTACCCAATGCTTATGTTATAGTTGCCCAGTTAACTGTTAACTGCCACCTCCAGTTCAGACCCTAAATCCAAGTGATCAGGAGTACACCGACCCAATCTGGCTCCATGATAGATCAACTCAAGCATCCAGTAGATAGCATTGTCCTGGGGATGTGTCTGATCTCCTGAAACAAAAACACCTATTCCTCTGTCCTCCCCTCCAACTTCGACTGATGACCACCCTGCCCCTTTCAGAACCCCTTTCTGCTTCATCATATGCCGTTCTTGTGCTGCCTCACGCCACTGTCCCTTGCTGGCAAAGAGGTTCGCCATCGCCACATGTGCTCCTGCACCCCATGGCTCAGCCTCCATCGCCCTCTCTGCAGCTTTCTTTCCGGCTTCCTCATCCCCTCGCGCTGCACATGCCCTAAGCAAAGATGTCCAAACCACACCATCTCTTTCATCTGCACCAATTCTACCAATCAACTCCTCCGCCTCATTGATTCTGCCTGCTCGGCCCAACAAATCCACAATGCAACCATAGTGCTCCTTTGCGGGCTCCAGTCCATAGGTTTTGTTCATTGTACTGAGGTATCTCAATCCGTGCTCAACTTCCCGAGCATGACAGCAAGCAATGAGCACACCAAGAAATGTAACGTGGTCCGGCTTTATCCCGACACGGCACATTTCCTCAAACAGTTCAAGTGCCTCCTTGCTGCGGCCATGCTCAGCATATCCAACGATCATCGCAGTCCATGAGATCACATCATCTTTCGTACGATGCGAAAACACAACATCAGCATCTGACATGCTGCCACTCTTTCCATACATGTCAACCAGAGCACTCCTGACCATCGCATGGTGTTCGAGTCCAGCACCGACAGCAACAGCGTGGAGCTGACGTCCAGTATCCAGTGCTGCAACACTTGCACACACGCTCAGAAGACTGGCAAGAGTAAATTCGTTCGGGCGAGGACAGCCACTGTCATGCCGCATTTCAGCAAACAAGGCGAAAACCTCCTCGGCAAGGCCGTCCTGTGCATAGCCTGATATAATAACACTCCAAGAAACAACATCCTTGATCACACTCTCCCTGAACACAGCATCAGCTGCTGAAAGAAGACCAGCACGAGTGTAGAGTTTCACAAGGGAATTAGCGACAGTGCGGGCTTGAGCAAACCCTCTGCGCGCAGCCTGCCCGTGCAACTGCTTTCCGAAACATATATCTGAAATATTTGCCGATGCAGCAATAACAGCAGAGAAAGTGTACTCATTGGGTGACGCAGAACTTGCTGATTCCTCCTCGTGAAGTATTTTGAGAAATGCCTGAATGGCCTCTTCCGAGCGTCCGGTTTGGACGTAGGAGGCGATAAGCGTTGTCCACGCAGCCACGTGGCACGTTCCCATGCGGCTGACCGCGGTGAGCGTGCGGTCGAAGTGGCCGCATCGCGCGTACAGCGTCGCCAGCGTGTTGGCAACGTAGGGCACGGCGTCGAGGCCGAGCTTGGCGCAGAGCGCGTGCACTTCGCGCCCACGTGACAGCAGCCCGGCATCCGCGCATGCAGTGAGCGCGGCCGCGTAGGCGTGGGAGTCGCAGATCACACCGGAGGCGCGCATCTCGGCGAAGCGGCGGAGGGCGTCGTGACGCCGGCCGGCCCGCGTTAGCGAGGCGACGAGCGTGGTCCACGAGACCACGTTCTTCTCCGGCATTTCGTCGAACATCTTGAGCGCCAGCTCGAGGCTGCCAGCCTTGGCGTACGCGTCCGCGAGGGCGGTAGCGACGAACACAGAGGAGACGGCCGACGAGCGCAACGCAAAGGCGTGCAGTGCCGCGGCGTGCGGGAGCACACTCGCGTCGGCGGCGGCGGCCGCGGCGCATGCCTTGAACACGGGGCTGAGGACGAAGGGGTCCGCGGCGGCGTGCGGCGGGGAGGAGCCGCGGAGGCGGGCGAAGAGCGCCATCGCGCCGTAGAAGTCAGCCGCCGCTGCGTGGCCCCCGAGGAGGATGGCGTACGCGACCTCGTCACGGCGCGGCATTGCGTCGAACAGCGCCTCCGCATCGGCGAGCCGGCTCAAACGCACCAGGCGCTTCAGCTCGGCGTGGAGGTCATACGCGGGCATGATGGGCGGCGGCGGGGCGGGGATGGTCCAGATGGACCGACCGAGACGGATGATGCGGAGAGGTTTCAGGCGTGGAGAGGCCACCGCCGCGGCCATTTGGATGGCTGTCGCCGAGGAGCGCAGCGTTAGTAATAGTAGGTTTTGTGGATGGAAATTGGCGGCGGCAGCAGCATGGACGCATTACTCCCTCGTATACGAGGAGGCAGAGCTGAAGCTCGCCGGAAGTTGGGCGCCGGCGCGCCGTGGTGGGAAACGGGAACGGACGGGGAACTGGAAGGTTACATGTGTAGTGGGCTGGGCTTGGTGCGTGCATTGGACCACAATCCAGCATATATCTAACTTGGAATTCCTTCTGCCCCGACTAAAAAGTGTGTATATAATCAATGATAAACATGTGAGTAGTATATCTGACATTTGCCTAAAAAAACTAGTATATCTGACATGTTCTAAAAAAAGTATACTAGTATCTAGCATTAGCAAACTCCTTGAAAATAACAAGATGTACAAACAAGAAATAATAAGCTAATAACACTATCAATGAGCAGATAATACCTGAGCAGCACGCATGTCATATATAAACTATAATATAAAGCACAATGTTTTAGTGCTCCTAACTTAACTAGAGACAACTTAGGTAGCATCAGCATTTTGCTGATAAACAGTACTATGACATAAAAGACAACAAGCAAAAGGTAACGACCGTCCGTCGTCTCCACCATTATCAGCAGAGTTCAACGAAACACACTAACAAATTCAGCACGCCCACCATCATCAGGAATTCAGAACATGGACCCCCTCATCAACGCCTGGCTGCTGCTGTCCTTGCGTAGCCTCTGGAGCATCGATCAATAAGATGTTGCAAAAAAGAAGATCAAGATCATTTGGAAAACCATCATCAGCAGAAATCGGTGGCACACTATCACCACCCTTGGAAGCAGCAGAATCAATGTCAACAGCTCGTCATGATGAACTGGTCATCTGAGCCATAGCCTGGCTCCTGTCCAAACATAATGCCATGGTCCTGCAGCTGGTAAGTCTGAAAACATTGAGTATAGGGGTCTTGCACTCCAAAGACATTACCATCCCCTTGCTGGTAAATCTGATCCTGATCAAGTTCCCAGTTGCTGCTATTCTGTGTGGTGTCGTGCGGGAAGAAATCAACGTGCTGCCGCAGGTACCTCTCAGTGTAAACAAGCTGGTTCGGCACTCCGAACGAGCCGTGGTTCTCCTGCTGCTGGTAGAGCTGATACTGATGAGCACCATCAATGTTGCCGTCAGATGACAGAGATTGACTCCACATGAGACTCGGCTGTTGCTCGCGAAATGTCAGCTGCATGTCGAACTGGGCGGCTATGTCGCAGCACTCCTGCTCATAGCTGCAAGCCTGTGCGTGCCCTGCACTCATCGGCGCGGAAACTCCAAGCAGCTGTTGGTTTCCATCTGATGAATATCCCTGCTGCTCCGGCACAGAGGAGAGGGTCATCGGCGCGTACGCCAACGGTGCTGATTCTTGTCGCGGTGCCTGGTGATCTTCATTGGGCGGTGTCAATGGCGGCTGAGGCGGTACAAGCTGGGGCGTCGTCTCTGCTTCTGCTGCTTCGCTGAGGCTGGCCTTCTTTCTCCTCGTAGTCTTGCCGGGCTCTTTGTCGATGATTTCTCTCTTGCGCTTGCTGCTTCCACTGGTCTTATGCTCTGTATCCGAGTGCTGCTTCCTCTGTATCGTGCAGAGGGCATACTGCCCAATCTGCACAAAAAGAAATCAAGTCCAGTTACAGACCGAGGGACAGTCTTTCAAGCAAGATTTCGAATCAAGCGACTCCAGGCAACCTACAAGATCGTATGGTCTATTTGTCAAAACTTATCTCGATTAGGCGTAAGCATTATACCCAGTTCAAAGTGCCATGAGCATGACAATCACTTCAAAGTTAATAACATCTTAAATGCGTACAAAAATTAGATTTACTACATGATAATAATATCAAGGTATAGCTTAGTTCCACGTCAATTTTATTTTCTTGATTTTGTGAAACCAATTGTCTTAGAAGCATCTCCAACAATTCTCTATCCACACTTACTAAAGTTATATTTAGGGAATATAGCATAAAACTATCCCTCCAACAATTCCCAATATCTACTCCCTAAATTTTTGAACTCCCCCAATGCCCCATTTTGGTTGCTACATTTGGCATATGTTTAGCAACTCCCAATCCTAACATCTTTCTATAAAATGCTGCAAGGACCCACAAAACAAATTGATATAGATAAATTTAGTACTCCCTATAGTTCTACTATTTAGCGACCATGTATTGAGCGCTGTTGGAGGGTATGATAATTTTTACTCCCTATAGTTTTGTTAGAAATCCAGTAAACTAATTTATTGGGAGTATATTTTTATATAACTATTGGAGATGTGCTCTTAGGCAACAAAAGTTTCAATCTCCCAACCATTTTTATTTTAGTCATTAAATATGATAATCTAATAATCTAAGCTGAAAGGATGTGAATGCACACTAAACAAAGTCAAATTATCCACACCTTTTTGCATCATAAAACATTGGTTTTTTATTTGAAAGATACAATGTATAATTTTTCAAAATCAAAATGTGTAAGAACCTTTTATTTGCTAATGGAAGAGTTAGTTGATATTTTGCTACGAAAGTTATGTGTAATCTGTAGTGACCTTAGAAACATAATATTTGACTATTTGGTCTCGTTTATTGTTTGTACATAAGTGTAGATCTAAGTCTCAAACTAATTTTATCTTTTAGGTATGTGCGGTTTACACCTCCAATGATATTTAAAAGAAAATGAAAAAATAACTAAAAAGCACCTAAACATTCATTACATGCATGAAGCTGATACTTACAATCTTTATTCAACTATTTTCTTAAGAAAATTTACTTACACATATTCACAAAAAAAGATATGCGCACAAAGGCTTTTCCTAGATGCTTCTAAGGATTACATAGTACTATACTATATAGTAATATAGACACTATGACCAAAAACATCCTATTTTAAATGTAATAATGCAATTGTGCAAATATGGCAAAAGTATAATAAAATTACTAAACTATTTTTAAAGTCTCATCTAATTATGTTCTTTTTGATAATTAAAACTTGAACCTAAATATTTAAAGAGAAATTCTATTTATTTATTTTTGCCAAAGTTCAAGATTTGAATCTATTCATTGCAAGTAATCTCAAACAATGCTCTAGCTAGCAGGCAAGAGAGAATAAAACAGAACCAATCATCTGTGCTTGTAATCTGTTTAAAAAAGCTGCAAATATTATACACATGTCCCTATCTCGAAGCATCAAACTCAATTAATCTAGCAATCGAGATTTGAAGGATATCATATATATATCTAAGATGTAATGAGGGTATCGGGTATCCTCTCTCGTATATAAGGCGCGCGGTGCTTGGTTTTGCGTCGTACCTGAGAGTTGCCGGTGAGGATGTACTCGTGCATGCTCCACTTGCCGTCCTCCTCAGCGTCACTGGAGTGGTAGATGAGGGCCCTCTTGGTCCCGATCATGTCCTTGCTGCCTTTCTTGTAGATCCGGATCAAGCTTCCGGTCGCCTTCCATGTCGCCGTCACGCCGGAAACCTTCACCTTCCGGTTGGGCTCCTTCTCCTTCTTGGAAGATGATGGCTCCCTCTCCGTGAAGAAGTACCACTTGTTCTCCCCGTATGCCTTGTACGTCTCTACATGCAATGCAATCAACAAGTTACTGTACTAAAACCGTTTAGATCGATGATCGAACACATGTAACTAAGGGCTGTTAGCTAACCGAGCCGAACGAAGAGGAGGAAGGGTGGTTTGCTTACCGACGAGTCGGCCCGGCTGCCAGTTGAGGAGATTGACCTCGTTGACAACGTCGAGAGGCAGCTTCAGACCCTCGATCTTGCGGCGGAGGTAGACGTCAACGATCTCCACTTCCGTCGGCACGAAGCGGAAACCCGGAGGAAACTGCAGCTGCCGGACGAGCTCATGCTTCTTCACAAAGGAACCCTCCTCCGTGGAAGCAGCCCCTTCTGAACCCATCGCCTCGCCACGGCGATTGATTGGACCAGGAAAAGGAAAAGTTGCTCGTATGATGATGAGCAACCTTATATAGCAGGTAGGTAGTTCTTTTTGTCGATGGATAATCGCAAGTTAATAATTAACTGTGGTTAGAAGAGTTGTAACCAGTATCCATGTATAGGATGTCGGTCCTAATTGATGGCAATATAAAGGGCAGGGTTGTGATGACGTGGCCGTCTGACAGGTAAAAAAGAGAGTTGCATTTCAGTAATTCAGTACCTGTATTAATTTCTAGCGGATAAAAGGGATAATTGCTAGCTATTTAACATCGGTGAAATCCGACGTGGCAGTCAGTTGATCACCCATGCACGCGCTCCGGTTTTTAAAATTCAAAAGACACCGGCCCAGCCACGGCTCCGGGACTCCGGGACCGGGAGTCGTCCGTGTCAAGGACTTTCTAGGCATCAATATTTCTGGGGAAACAAGACATCAATAATTAAGCACGTGCACGGCCTTTTCTGTGTATGTAGCTGCGAAGACATCTTGCACGACGGGCAAATAAATAATCGAGCTCTGTTATCTCCATTGCCTCAGAAAAAAATTACAAAAAATTTAGACAAATAGCTTATTTTTGTAACCAGATGCTAGCATCTAAAAATCCTTTTATGAGAATAAAAAAAGCCTTATGTGAAGTGTTGCTTACATGCAATCCATGAAACTAAAGTTTGCTCAACACATATTTCAATGTAATTTGAGGAAAAAAAATACTCCCTCCTTTCACAAAAAATGCTACCGTTAGGACAACTGAGTTCAAAATAGCAATAAATTCACTCATGATATAACCTCCCTAGTATTTGATGCCCTTCGGCGTGTTTGAAAAGATTTTCAGGAATTTCAAAGTCTGAACTTTTCAATGTTGAACTATTTAAGCTTATATACAGAATTTCGATAGCTAGATAAATATTCCCGGGCATGTAATTTTAATCTATACCTCCTCTCAAACCTCTCATCAATAAGACAATAACTTAAAAGTTCCTGTGACTTGTAGTGCCTCTCCCTTTCCTTCAGTGTATATAAACCATATTACCTACAATACCTCCTATGCAGATGTAAATATGGAATAATACTAACACGACATGTGCAAGAACATCAGTAGCAAAACTGTTTCGGGCATCAAAGCACCAAGTCACATCTTTGCACCTCTGGAGATCAAGATATCACCATATGGTTCCAGCTGAGTAACCTTGATGTAGTCAAAAGTTGCTAACACTGCACAAAAAAGAAAGTAGTTGCTAAGACTGCGCATCATGTCAGGAAGACCTGCTTGCTTTTATATTTAACCTAGCAATGGCATTATTGCATTTCTGAGATTAACCATGTTGAACATTACATACCAGTCATTTGGTAGAATAGTCGGGCAGCCCTAGCTGTGGTCATTCCATAGGCTAGCTGACTTAGTGATTCAGATTGAGGCGCACCTGGGGTATCAAAATGTAGTTTGAGGTGCCTGCACGAATTCAACTCACATATCAGACAAATGTATATGCATCTGTTATACTTCATGAGCAACCTTAAGCTGCCAATTCACAATCAGAACGCTTCGGAATACTTACGACTGGATTGATTGTGTGACATCGTCGATAGGATTGGACTGCTTCTCATATGGGGTTTGAGTCGGTTCAGTTTCTTCAAGAAGATCTGAAACAAAAGTTTATTGTTTAAATTTTATGTTTGTTGGTGAAACAACCTACACATCTGTATGATACAGAGTGATTAAAGGACAGAAATGCAATCAACCTGGAGTTTGCCCAAGATCTGAAAGCCTTCTCATCTTGAAGTCCCTCACTTCTTGCTCCAGTGGAAAATCTTCCTCAACTGGATCAAGATTCCCCAAGCTTCTTCCAGATGAATGCTGCCTCCTCTTGGACCTGCTCAATAACCATCACAAAGCCACACTAAGAATAATCAAGACACGTAAGGACCATAAAAAAGCAAAGTCAACAGCTAGCCATTTTTTTGCTTTGATTGACACTTTATAAAGGAGACAATATAGTTTTTACAATATCAAGCATAAGAACAAAATAAGGTTTGATTATGACAATATAAATCTCTATTTAGACAAATTATTTTCAGTTAAAGATCACATAATTCAGAACACTAGCGAGTATGTTGCTATTCGTCAAATCACCTTCCAGATGGCAATTGTGCTTCTGGATCCAATGGTATAAATCCCCGCCCGGTGCCACCGGAGCTTGAAGCAGACCTGTGACTTAGCCCTCCTGAAGGATTGATGTTATCCACAGTCTAGAGAAGCACGTTTGAAAGTAATTCTTTCTTTTACGTACCAGGACTTCCAGGAGTAACACTATGGTCACTATGCAGGGGATTATAAGCTCTTTCATACTCTGCATTCATGTTTCCTCTGAGTTTCTCCATGCCATCTGTGAAGTCCATTGGGTGAGATCCCGTATCCCTCCCATATTCTCCGTCAGGCTACAAGATGCAACCACTCATCAGGACAAAATAATCTAACAATAGTATTATCGGCTCATTATGAAAAGATGTTTTTTTTCTCCAGGAAGAAAATTCTAGAATAACCTGTGGTGCAAATTCCTGAGGTGGCGAGTTACTCTGCCGTTGTTCTTGTGATGAAGGCTGCTCCTCTTTAGTACAAAAGGCAGTAAATGTTCAAGTTAGCGTTTAACATGTTAAAGATGGTACTACCTCCGTTCTTAAATTGTTGACGTTATTGGCATTTTTTGTTACTTTTGACCGTTTGTCTTATTCAAAATATTTTTTAAAAAATATGTAAAATTATAAGTCGTGTTTCAACTTTCTTTGGTGACAAGAAAAAAAAAAATATATTTGATAATTCTTAAAAATATTTTTGAATAAGATGAACAGTCAAACGTAACGAAAAAAGTCAACAACATCTACAATTTAAGAACGAAGGGAGTACACTTTTGCCAAATCAATAAAAGCAAGAAAAAAATTACAAATTATGAAGTGACCTGAAGATGAAGCTTTCTTCGACTTGACTTCTGTAATTTCCTTCCAGAGCTGCACAAGCGGCTTAGGATAGTAAAATTCTGAGGGTGGCTTATCCGAGTAGGATATTAGAGCAACCAGGGGCATATCCATGAGGTCACTTATCTTGGTTGACCGAATAAAATTTAAATTCTGCAAGAATTATTTCTTCTGTTACTACGATGCATCAATACAGAGTCCAGTAAGTTAATGTTGGTTCTTCAAAGAAAACATACACTATTAACTTTACGCCTTTTGGAGGTTAGGCTTGATGCGTCCTTCAGCCATGTCTGATATATGTTACCTGGTATCATTATCTGGTTGTCATCCATAATCACTTGGGGGAGTTTCCTTTGGGTTTTCCGCTTTGATGATTTCAATGGTTGCTGTCAGTGTCATGAAAAATGCTCAGATAAACAGAAACAAACTAAACAATTAATCTAGAGGTAAACACACTACTTACCTTCATTTTCCGTTCCTCTTGCTCCTCTAATGAATCCCCTAAAGAAGAACTGTTAGTTGAATTTCCAGACTATATTGTGCTAAGTAATTATCGGTATCATGTTCCCAAAAATGACATATCACAGTTAGGAAATTAAAAAATTGCAATCGAGTGTGTACTACCAAGCTACTTGATCCAAAACATAGAGTTCTGATATTTGAGTGTTGTACAAAGGCAATCATTTAGCTATTTGTTTTAACGGAAAATTTCTAGGAATATCCTAAGAGAGGAATGAAAAAGGTCATTAGCTTGACAGGACGAATCACCAGTTCATATTAGACTTGAAGAATAAAAAACAAAAAATGTTGTTGTGCTAGAAATTTGTGGATGCAAGTACCCTTGATTGAAGTAACATCCTTTTTTCTTTAAAAAAACATGATGCATGATTTACACAAGGAATTGCTGCCTATTGGCATGAAAGCCCAAACATTTTCTAGTTTTATAAAATTACAATCTTTTCCAAATAGTACCATGTAGAAAATGATGTGTCTAATCTAACCTTGCTGAGGTTCTCCTTGAACAGGGGATGGGGCAGCATAATATGGTTCTTGTTGCTGAGGAGGGTCTTCCTTCCTAGGTGGCGAGGGAACCAGCGTGCTTGGAACCTGCTGGTGTTCATCAGGTGTGATATTGACTGTAGTTTCATCATCAGCTATGTCAAATCTGGAGACAAGGTACTATTGCACAATGAATGTTGGATCCACAGATGCAATAGGCAGAAAAGAAGAACACAAACACAATAGTATAAAATGGTAAATCAAAATTAAGAATGTAACTCTTCTTTACCTCTCAAAACGATTGAACACATCAGTTTCTGCTAGTCCAGACTCAAAGTTATCAACCAGGGTGATATTCACTGCCTCAGCTGAGATAATATCCTATAGTTAGAAAATACTATCCCTTAATCAAACACAGAATAGTTCATCACAACAGAAAGACAGACCTTGGTGATGGTTCTCAGCACGGGAGAAGTCATCGTCCTCTAGGTTGACATTAACATACTGTTCATCCAAATCCTCCAATCGCTGCACAGGTATGAATGTTTTCAATCAGAAGAGTGGAGAAAATCAGGCAAAATCCGGGACACAGAGAGTAAGTGTGTTCATCTAAAACAAAATAACCACCAGATTGATTGCACGCAATTAGTTTTCAAAAGATTCATGACAGCCCTTACTATTCTTTTTTCCTCAATAAAAGAAGAAGGCTTACCATTTCCCGGAATCTGGAAGTATCAACCTCTGAGAAAATCATAGGCTGTTCCACCTCCATGTCCATAAATCTATCTGCCAGTGTTACTGATTCATACCTACATGAAATTCCACCATCAGTTAAGCACACTAAATTGATTTGTTTTATCACCGACATCACAGAACAATCTTCTCTATATCACCAGTTCAGCCCCATTTCATTCTATAGAAAGCCTTTCGGCTATGAACTAAAAAGCAAGGACAAAATATTCATTGAAATTATAGCCAAAAAAGGTCTTATCAGATTCAGGCAACAGGGGGATTGCCAAAAGAACCTGAACTTAAAGCATGAAACCGGATGTTGTGTCTAGTTTTCAATAGTGATGTAAGACCCACTGAAGACAGTATTATTTTTCAAGTACAAATTGAACCTAGAAAACCGTCATGCTAAAGAAGATGCAAAAGTGCTAAAAAACAGAAACAGACCGGAAATAAAAAACATCTTGCATTTTCAAGTCTATTACATGGAGTGGCACATAGCAGCTCTCCACATCCTACACATATCCCAGGATCGAAAAGGGATAGTGTAATATGAAAAGAGCCTACACTCAGAGTTGAGACTGACAACTAACAAGCAGAGACAGAAAATACATATCAAGATCATCCTTGTACCTACAGCTAGAGCCATACAGTCCTCTTAAACCCCAAATATGTAATGTCAGGATACAATTTTAGCAAACAATCAGAAGATTAAGCCAGGAGATAGAAGACCATGTGTGTAGTCCAACATTGGATGAAGTAACTGCCTTCCGCAAGAACAACAAGAGCCAAATGAGTAAGGGCTCCCACGATAAGCACCCACAGCTACCTGTAAATCCCAGTTCCATTTCACACACACAGTGCATATTGCCGCACGCAGCAGTTGAATCCAAGCAAGCTGGCAACATACCAATCTCCAAAAATCATCCATGAATATCGCAGCCATCAATCTAAAACAATCAGATGATCCTGGCACAACATATCCATTTCCTGACGGCTGAGAAATAAATAAGAGCATCGGCATCGTACAGCCTCATTCATACGGAAATGCACGAACCCCAATCCCGTGGCGCTAACATCTAGAAGCTTCTAGAAAGTCAGGAGACCGCAACCGCAAGGGCACTTACTTGGCTTGCGCTTTACCCTTCGGGAGGACGGTGGGATCTGTGGCGGGCTTGACCCGCCATGCCTCGTTGATCTCAATCTGCAGGAGAAGTTGATGCAAACATCAGTCAGACCGAATTAGTAGGAAGAATCGATTGGACCAAAGAATAAGCAGGCCAAACTTGAACAAACTCTTACCAGAAGCCGAGATACATCATCTACGAGAAGGAGAGAGAGAAACAATTATTTGGACGAAATTAGAAATACACACAAGCAATTCGAGAAATAAAAATAGCGAGGAAGCAGCTAACGAACCATAGAGAAGCTTCACCTTCCTCTCGTACACGATCACCACACCTCCTGGTCACGCGCGCACGTGAGAAAACCATCCGAGAAAAATGTGACTAGAAATTTGGGGACGACGGCGAGGAAATTGAACTCACCCATGAGGATTCCGGAGAGCCTCAGGGCCATGGGCACCGACGGGTTCAAAATCTCCTCACTGGACCAGACAATCGCAGAAGCAAACAATCAAATCAGCTCCCCCAAAATAAAATCGAACCGAGGGGGCCGATTCGCTCACCAGATTTTGATGATGTCGAGCTTGTCGAGCCGCTTGCGGTTGATCTTCGAGTGGAGAGTCGCCGCCATCCTGCAAGGGGAAACCAAGCCCGATCGGGTTACCCAACCAAAGCAGCAAAGGGACGCGCATTCGGAGCGAATCGAGCACAATACCAGAGAAAATCAGAGAACGAAAACACATGGCGACGTGTAGGAAGAGAGGCGAGCGCAATTAGAGCCGAAACGAGGCGATTAAGATGAGGGAGCAGGCGAGCGCACCATATCTGGCCGAGCGGCGCCTTCCGCGCGAGGAGCTGGTGCGAGTAGAACATTGGCGACTGCGCGGCGAGAGGAGGGAAGAGGAAGAGGAGGGAGGGGCGCCGCGGAGGGGAGAGGGAGAAGGGTTTTGGTGGTGGGCGAAGTGGTTTAGAGAGTGGATGAGTGGGTTTCTTGCAGGGAAGGAAGAAATGGGGGGCGGATCGGGGAGAGGCGTGCGCGCGTGGGGGAGGGTAGAATCGGTAACCTACCCGCAGGCACGTGGGTCGGCAAACCTACTGGGCTGCATTTGTTCTTCATTAGACGAGAATTTCAGCCTCAAAAATCCAAATGGCCCATCCGTGCAAAGGAAGCCCATGTCCCGTTTCCAATGGACTCCGAAGCCGGCGGGCCTAGGGGTTGGGTTCAGGTTCAGTTGAGCCGATGGAGCGCATCGACGACGCCTCCTCCGCGCGCGTTTGATTAGATCAGATCCCCAGGTCGCCGCCGCGACGGAGCCCGAGCCGCCATGAAGTCGCCGTCAGGCCGCCGCATCGGCCAGGAGCGATCGCGCGGAGCCACCGAGCGCCTCTGCTCGCATTCGCGGTGCGGAGCTCACGGCCAACCCCAGCCCCGGGAGCACGGCGCCGGCGACAAAGTGGACCGGATCAGCGCCCTCCCCGACGACCTGCGCCGCGAGATCCTCGTTCGCCTCCGATGCACCCGCACCGCCGCCCGTACAAGCGTCCTCTCCAGCAATTGGCGTGGCCTCTGGAGGCAGCTTCCTGACCTCCACTTCCGCAAAATCACGTCCGCCGCTATCGTTGCTGCCCTTGCCAATGTGGCCTGCGTGGAGCTTCCCCTCCCTGACATCAATCCTCGAGCTCTCCACGCGGCCCTCGCCGGGATCAACTGCCCGGAGCTGCACCGCCTCCACATCAGATTCTGTGCCGTAGATTTTTATTGGCTGTTCCGTGCTATCGCGCGTCTAGCGCCGGTGGAGCTCATTTTTACAGTCGAGAGTATCATCTGGACACGTAGCTTGCCGTTTGTAGACTTTGCTGTCTCCATACCCTGCTTCCACCGCGCAAAATCAATCAAGCTACATCTGCCGGGCTCAGGTCCGCTGGTACTGGTTCACCACTTACCTATGCTTGAGAGGCTATCCATTACAGGTCGCAGCTTCAGCTTGGATCGTCTGATCTTGCGGTGCCCGAACCTGCGCGTGCTAGAAGTGCACCCTCATCTGGCTGGCAATGTGAAGGTCCACTCAGCGACACTAGTGGAGCTCACCTTGCACAGGGTGCGTGCTATTGACATCAACGCTCCGGCACTTCAGAGGCTTACCATTGTGGACGAAAACCCGTATGTGCCTTTGGAGGGTATTCACATCACAGCCTCTTCACTAAAGAAGTTCACTTTGAATGTTCGCATGGACAGGAACTTCAGCTTGTCGTTGTCCACGCCTATGGTTGAAAATCTTTCGTGGTTTTGCCGATTTCAGAACGGGGATGTAGGGTTCTGTGGAATGTGGTGTCTGGAGAAGCTGAATTTGTGGATGCACAAGAGTGTCTACATTCTAAATCTGCACATTTACCCACTTCTGTCCACCATGGTTTGTGTTCACTCCTTTATTTCACCATTTTATTGCCGTATGATACATGAACACATGAATGAAAATTGCTGTTCCTTCTCTTTTGGATAATAACTTCGAATGGAATTGATGAGCGACTTAACCTAGGATAATAACCAAGTCATGCTTTACCTAATATAGGTTCAGCTCAGCTTGCTTACTGCTGATCAGTTGGTTCAATAGCAAACCATGCATATTCATGTCTGTATAAATTTGTATCCAAGGTCGTGAATGAAAGTAGCTATTGCAGTAGAGATCAATTATTTGGCTGTGAGCTAATTTCTGCGAGTTTCTTACCCATTACAGAATATATTGAAATAAGCTTCCCCTTGGATGTCTGCTTTTTTACTTTGCAATAATATTCTCCTGCATGTTGCATTTAACGCTTTGCAATAATGTTTTTTTTGTTTAGTTGTTACAACAATTTGTCCTGTACTCGGTTTGGCAAATGATTCTCATGCATTTACAGACACTAAGGAACTTTCAAGATGTAATCCCATTTCCTCATATTTCTGTTCTGGAGCTACATCTATCTTCAAACAGGCATGCTTATGGTGCAGCTGTGCTGAATCTGCTTGGGATTTTTACTGCTATACAAAAGCTGAAGCTCATCATTCATCGTGAGGTAATCTTTCCCTTTAGAAAGAGTAAGTAATAAAATAGGATATTCTGTTTCATAATTCTGAAATAGAGTTCTTTTTTTTAGTATTATTCCTCATTAGGCTGCATACATTTTAATTAGGTTCTAATCTAAGTATAGTAGTAAGTATTTTCTTTTTCATTTAATAGTCTCTGACTATCTATAAATAAAGGATAGAACAATTCTTTTTTCTAGAGATTCTAGAGAAAATGAGACAAAGTGAAGCAAAAGAGTTTTCTTTGTATAAGAATTAGGTCTTCCTGATGTACAGAAGTTTTAGTAAATACTTCTTTTTTTTGCAGGGGTTTGCCAAAGAATGCCCCTCAAATTGTACTTGTGACCTACCACAAGATTGGAGGAATCAGATCATCTCACTGCCAGCCCTTAAAGTTGTTGAAATAGAAAATTTTCAAGGAAGAGGCTATGAAGTTGATTTCTTGAAGCTTCTGTTCAGGTGCAAGACCTTGATGAAAAGAGTGACTGTGAAGTTATCATCTTATACTATACACAGAGGATGCAATAGTATGTACAACCTATTCAAGGCAGATCAGTCCGTGAAATGCTTAGTTTATGATAGCTTTGGAAAGGTCACGTTCAAACGATTTTTGTGACCTGACAATATAATGTTGTTTCGATGACTGACAAAAGATAAGTTTGTCATAATAACAGTTGAGTATGTCCAACATGCCTAAACACGCCCTCTTGACTTGTGTTGAAGATAGCAGTCCATTCAACCTTCACTTGCAGCTCATAAGGACCTCGGCAGCAAATATGATCGTCATCCAAGTGATCCAGAGTTAACTCAAAGCATGCAGCTTCAAGAGCACCCCGTCGAACACAGATACGAACCATCAATTCCTCCCTCACCGGGACAGCCACCAAACATCGCGTTAACGCAACGGATCCACCATCGCCAATTTCCGTCACAGTGCCCGCCATTTTGCTGTCGTAGAGAACGATCTGGTTCCGGTTTCCACTGGTCCAAGCAGTTACCTCGCCATGGAAAAACTCACGCGGCCCCTCCAAAACATTGAGAGACAGGGTAGCCGCAACAGCAAATGGCACGGCTGTGTATGCTAGTTGCAGGGTGCTGTGCCAACTGGTTAGCAGCCGAGTCATGAGCTTATTCCTGTCGCTGTCGCTACTGACAAAAACGTCGCGTTCTATTACACCTTTGCTGAAATCTCTGACGCCAGAGCCATCATCAGCAGTAACCTTCAAGTTGATCTCGAAAAACATACCATCTGTTATGGCAAGTCCGCGGCATGGATCTGTCAGTGTTAGCGTATCCTCCTGCACGCACAAGGAATTGAGCAAAAAGCTAGGATGTCAGTATACGTGTTCTTGTGCACAAGAGAAGCAGGTTAAGAATGGTACGGAACAGACCGGCGAGGTGATGAGCTGAGGATTGTCCTGTCCACGCTTGAACAGGAAGATACACCTGTAATCAACCTGATCTCTCACAAGCACGGTACCAAATACGTTGATCGGGTAACCCATATCAGACTCGAGTATCTTCAAGGAGACTACGTTGATGGAATCCGCGAGCTTAGCTTGATCGCGTGATGTTAGGCTGAGAATCGGTGGCCCACGGCTAGGAGTAGCTATATATAGGTTCAAACAAAAGTAAGTATTAGGCATTTCGAATTCTTCCCATATGCAGGGAATGGAAATAAGGAGAGCGCGGGGCACTCACATTCTTCGTCCAAGTCGAAGTAGGCGATGTTGAATCTGCAGAAGCGGGTTCGCACAGGAATGCCGTGATGCGCAGGGTCGTCCTCGGTGATCTGGTGCAAGCGAACCAGGTGAAGAGCTTTCACGACGTGTTCCTCCCAGGATTCCACGTGATTATTGTTCCAATCCGGATCCAACTCTGGATCGAACCCGCAGTTCCAGTCTGGAACCATGTTCAGACCATCGACGTCCTCCATGGCTTTTGCTAGGTGAACAAGAGGGGGATCGGTGATCTCCGATCCAAGTGCCCCGTCGCAACGCAACCGCAACCCTGCGCGCGGGGCGTTATAAAAGGCCGCAAGAGTACCAAATCGACTTGGAAAAGTCCTAGAGTCCTCTTCGTGTACGTACAAGTACAATTACAGCCACGACCACGATTGTGAGTTAGTCCCGTGGGCTTAGCAAGCTGGTCATCTGGGCTCACGATTCAGAGCCCATGAATGGTTTGGTAAGGCCGCCTCGGTTCGGCCCATGAATATGAATCGTGGGCACGAAGTGCATTAGCCTGCTAGCCTTACCGGCTACCGCTGCAATGGTTTGTTTTGCATGAGTGATTTGGATGATCACGAATCACGATGCTGTCACAAGTCACAACACATAGCTTTCTGGAGAGTGACGATTCTTCTGGTTTGTAGGTTAATTTGTACTGGCACGACTCAGTTGCGTGGAATTTGAATCCTTTGAGCCGAGCTTTACCAAGAGAACCAGCGATACAAACACCTCAAGAAGTAAATTCCCTCCGATAGATTATGACACCCTTCTTCCGTTGCCTTGTGCCTAATGTATGCTCTTATGGGCCATGGCAAATGTACTACAGTACTAGTATGCTGTTTGGGAACTGCCGCCCTCATCCCCGTCGATCTGTCTGTCGCCTTGGGACATACAGGACGTGTTCAACTATGCATGTTCACATCCCAAGGGAACTGACAAAATTAAGGCAAATAGATGTTTGTTGCTTCTCCGATCTTTTGTGCAATGGCTCGTGCTATGTAGCAACCTGCACCTCTTGTTTGACCTTCTCATATGGGATGCTGGTTGGTGGGTCACAGTGCATCAGGCGGTAGTACCAAAGATAAACAGTCGATGGTAGTACAATTAGTTGGTGATTGGGTAAATTAGAAGAAGGGAAGTGAAACATGTCCTGTGCTGCACATGTAGGGGCTTCGGCGTTCGTGCTGCCGCCTCCATGTGTGATGCTCCGGTTCGGCAGCCGCCATTGCAGTGTGGCGAAGCTGCAGAGCTGACCCGGCCCACAGCACGTGCACGCCTCAAACTTTCCTTGGCAACGGCTCCCTGACCTTACCCGATGATCTCGGCGGGCCGGTCACCCTTGTCCGCAGCCAAGGATTGCCGGGTATGCTCTGCTGCATTCCCGTCCCGATATCATGGAGTTCTCCGCGGCACGGAGCATACCATACCCGGGAATTCATTCGCTCAATGGCATCTACGGGGAGCAGGCCACCATAATTTAGATGGATGCCCGTATCCCCCCTGCTTCACCGCGCTCCCATGGAGGACGCGCTCGAACCATCTTTCTTTTTTATACGTATATAAAAAAAATAATGCCTCGAACCATCCCTGTCAAGATCCTGTGCACCATAGCTTTCTGGAGAGCGACGATGCTGGTTTGTACCGGTGTGTCTCAGTCCGGAACTTGTTGGAGACCATGTGGTTACAGCGGAATCGATGTTTCTCGGACGCTACTAGTAGAACACAATGCAACGCAGTCAACCGGCCGGAGATCCAAACTCCCTCGCCATGGGGAATGGGATCCCGTTTCAGCTCAAGACTGCTTCAGTAATTACAGGTCCCGTATCAGTTCAACAACTGTGCTTATGATTACGACACCTTTCCTTCTCTTGTTCCTAATCTATGCTGCTTGAGTGCCAGGAGGGCTAGAAACTTGCTTTAATGATGCATGTGGACGTATCAAAGTCACATTGCTTTCGTCTATGAACCCATCCATGTCCCGTGCGTTTATAAAGTTGTATCTCAATTCGGCCTTACCACCATAGTAGTAGTAGTGATAGATGAAATGGCTGTTTTGCTCATCAAGAGCTGGCGTGATAATTCCAGAACTGCTTTCTCTACTATAGCAGCAGTAAACAATGATGAAGCTCGACACGTGCAGATTGCTCCCTGGATCCGGGAAAAGGAAGACGCTCGTTCCCAAAAATTCATTCGCACCCACCAGATCAGATCTTTTTTTTTTCAGAACGGCAAGATCGGCTGGTGTTCCCCAGGAGAGGAGAATGGAGGAGGCAGGGCTGGTGCACGGGCTGACGAGTCCGATCGATCGCTGTGGCCCACCACGCCACGTCTGGACAAATCGGCCTGGATCGCCCGCTACTGGGCGAGCGCCACGAGGGCCCGCTGCGTGGCGAAACATGTCAGGCCCACGCCCGTCGTACAGCGGCCGGGCCGTGCGGCGATTTCCACCGTCAGTTTTCCCGGCGACGTGCCCACTCTACAGTGTCTCGCGCTTCGCTCCACCGGAGAAATGGACACAAAGGACACTGCACCTAGATACCGCTCCTACTCCATTCAATTATGAACTGCTTCAGAAATAGCAGTGCAGTGCAGCTCTTTTCCTTCACATTTCAAACTAAACAGGTGGTTGTTAATTTGTTTTCAAAAGGACGAGGCTGTTGATTTGCACGCCAACTGGTTGCAATGAAAGATTAACCAATGCAAAGATTTGTTTGCTAGCGTGTCGTCGATGAACGGCTCAGAGAGGTCGACGACCAGAATGACACCTCTCGAGTTGGACGGAAGTTCCCCGCAAAAAAAAAGAAGGTTGGACGGAAGCGCGGAAACGGACACGATGGCGAAGCAACCGCTTCATCGCGAGCGTGCGCGTCACACCGGAGAGAAGGTGAATGAGAGAGCTCTTCACTTCACAATCACATTCACATGGGCCAGCAGCGCCACGCACCGTTCTTTCTTTCTTCACTGCACTCCATCTCCAACGCCCTCTCCGCTTTATAAGCCTCCGCCTCCACATCACCACCGTCGCGGCCACCCTCCTCCTCCTCTTCCTCCTCCCCAAATTCTTCCAACCAACCCACCGATCCGTCGTCGCTCGTCGACCCGTTCCCTTCCTCCTAGGTAACATTCCTCCATTCTCTGTTGCATTTTGGGTGCTCGTCAATACATTGCTTGTGTTCTTGATTGACTGCTGGAATGTTTGGTTCTGATGCGTCATTTCCTTAGCCATTTCTGCCGTCTCCTACAAATCAATTCGCTGGTTAGTGGATACTGTTCGTGCGACGGTGATGGAGTTAGCTGTACAGGAGTGTAGCGCCGCCGACGGGAGGGGCGGTGGGTTTCCGATGGCCGCCGCGGGCGAGGGCGCCGGCGATTTGGTTGCCGGGGAGTGCGGCCGGTCAGAAAGGGATCAGTCCTTGCTGAGGAAACAGGAGGGGATCTGTCTTCGCGGGTACAGGCTAAGATCATTTCTGTTCACCCGTTTCTCACACCCTGCAGCGACAAAACTGCTCTTCTTCCTCCCCGATTATATGATGTTGCAGCGCATGTGCTCCTCCATTTCTCGTATTCTGCGGACAGATTTCGCTCTGGGTTCCCGCTCCATGAAACGCTGTACCGAGCCTTGATCCTCGCAGTCGATTGGGGGAGCCGCCGTGTTCATCCGCCCATTTCCTTTTTCTTTTCGTCTTCCAACAAAAAGTAAAGGATCCTCCATTGGATCCTGTGCGCCTTTTTTTGCTTTATATACTAGCATTTGACCACTGGCCATGGCCACCGCCGTAGTATCATCATTGTTGCCCTTAAACAATTCCAAAATAGGCCGCCATTTCTTGCACCTGGAAGCTCCCGTTTCCATTTGGTTCTGCAATCTCACCCCAATTCTGATTTGGGCTACCTGCGCTAATTCTGGCGACGACAGAAAATTCACAAGATCCTACTACTTGCGGGTTACGGCCACTTACGTTCTGATTTGTCCTTGCTATTTTTTCATCACTCACTTTTTCGAATTATTTATGTTCTGTGTTACGAGCTGGAGTATCAGTTTCATGCCGGAAAATATACTATTCCACTTTTCTTTGTTTTCAGTCTAGAAGAGGCACTAGTAGATCCCAACTGGCGTAACACGTTGTGATTCACGTGGTTGATTCCGGGAAAGGAGGCAGAAAGTCTTTTCTATATCTTTCTCAGTTTATGCGTACTTTGTTCCTTCGCTTTCGAAATCTCCGTGCTGTATCTATCTAGGGCCCCTTTCCAGTTCTTTATTCCGTGATCATTGCGCTGATCCCTTCTTATGACACCACGCTACGGGCTGTGAAAAGTTGATTTTCTTTTTTGTTCAAGGATGAAAAGTTGAATCTTTTTCTGCTCGATGTTGGGCTTTATCATGGCATTCACAAAGTTGGATAATTTTAACTGTTCAAGGAAATTGTACACAGTGAATAAATTCCCAGGATTGCTGAATTGCAGGTGTGTTTCAGCTATGCAGTTCAGCACCGTGTTTCCCCTGGAGGGAAGAGCATGTATGAGCCCAGTGAGGAGAAGTAGTGACGGCTCTGGCAGCGACAGGCTTAGGATTGGGGACAGCAGCAGCCTCAAGCATGAGAGGGCATTGAGAAGGATGTGTTTCGGTGCTAGGGGTACAGCAAAGAGCGCGCAGTGCGTGCTTACTTCAGATGCTGGCCCAGACACTCTTGTAAGTTCCATCCCAACAAACAATCAAGTTGTGCTTCATCATTGCCTTTTTTTACTCTGTTCTTGGTTCTACAAATCGCTGGCTCTCAAACTCTGGATGCGAAAATTTGCAGGTTGTTCGGACGTCATTCAGAAGAAATTATGCTGATCCAAACGAAGTTGCCGCTGTCATATTAGGGGTGGCACTGGGACTCAGCTCTTCCCTCTAACAAGCACAAGGGCCACGCCTGCTGTAAGATGATGCATTCAAGCACCAGTTGCTATAATTTTAATCTTCCTTGCTTTGTTTACTTCAAGTGGACCACACCTCACTGCAGAAATGAACAGAAGATTTGTCATGTTATAGCAAACGTTTTTTAGCATTGCCAGCATTATGTATATTAAGTAGGCATGAATCAGATCTTTTTGTTTGTTTCCAGTTGTCTTCAGAACATGTCAGTACAATTACATAAAGCTAGTTAAAGACTTCAAGCATATCTCATTCAGTTGCTAGGTCACTGCACTATGATCAAAATAATTAGTTTTTTTAATGTAATCATAATGATTAGTGGCGAGGGTCCAGTTGCTTGTGCCATCCACCACTTTAACCGACATGATGTCAAACAATGCTATCAGTAGCTATCTGTCGACATAGATTATTCAGCCATCTTTAGATCGCTAGTGTAAATCTTGTTTCTTTCCTTTTGTTGCATATAGGTTCCTATTGGAGGTTGTTACAGACTTATCGATATCCCCATGAGCAACTGTTTCAACAGCGGCATAAATAAGATATTCGTCATGACTCAATTCAACTCCGCTTCTCTCAATCGTCACATTCACCGCACATACCTTGGTGGAGGAATCAACTTCACTGATGGATCTGTTGAGGTAATTCATCTCAGCTTCTTAAAAATCTTTAGCCACGATCTATGAATACTTTTTTTCCATACTATTAGGATCTTCATAGCTTGGTTAATTTTTTAACTGACCACAGTAAATATTAATCAAGGTAATTTGTCAACAAAATAGGTATTGGCTGCAACACAAATGCCAGGAGAAGCTGCTGGTTGGTTCCAGGGTACAGCCGACGCCGTCAGAAAATTTATCTGGGTACTTGAGGTAAATAATCCTATTTTGATCATGCTTATTATGTCATATAATTTTTTTATTTGGACCGCTATAGCAATGTATCCTATGTTGTATATGCAGGATTATTATAAACATAAAGCTATAGAGCACATTTTAATCTTGTCTGGAGATCAGCTCTATCGCATGGACTACATGGAGCTTGTGCAGGTTGGTGATTTACTCTTCTATTTTCCTGGTCATTGTTTTATTTGAACTGCCTAATCCTGTGACATACATCATTTGCAGAAACATGTTGATGACAATGCAGACATTACTTTATCATGTGCTCCCGTTGGAGAGAGGTATGTTCATTGAAGATTTGATTCTTACAAACATTTCTTTCTTCTCGTCCAGAATTGACATTCAGCCTGATTTGCTTCTCTTTGTTTTGAAAGTCGGGCATCTGACTATGGACTAGTAAAGTTCGACAGTTCAGGCCGTGTAATTCAATTCTCTGAGAAACCAAAGGGTGCTGACTTGGAAGCAATGGTTAGCAACCACCTTCGCTCTCTTACTGGCATATTTACTGAAACTTGCAAGCATAGTTTGTTGCTTATGAAAATATCACTAATATGGTTTTAAATTTCTGGATTTTTGCAGAAAGTGGACACAAGCTTTCTCAATTTTGCTATAGACGACACAACCAAATATCCCTACATTGCATCGATGGGAGTTTATGTCTTTAAAAGAGATGTTCTTTTAAACCTTCTAAAGTAAGGAAATCCCTTTGGTGATAATAGAGTTCTCCTGTAACAACAAGGTTCTAACTGTTGCATTCTCAGGTCACGGTATTCAGAACTACATGACTTTGGTTCTGAAATTCTGCCCAGAGCTTTACATGAGCACAATGTGCAGGTAAAATTGTCTCATTCTTTTTGTAATTAAATTCATCCCCCAATTTCCTGCTTTTCACATGTTCAAACTTATTTGAATAGCAGTATCACATCTAATGCAACATATCCAACTCATCTCATTTGGTTGCTATCAGGCATATGTCTTCACCGACTACTGGGAGGACATTGGAACAATCAGATCATTCTTTGATGCAAACATGGCTCTGTGTGAGCAGGTAATATTCTTTTGATTGTTTCGAACTTTTCTCTACTCAGACTGTAACAGCAAAAGTAGGGCTGAAAACATCTGCAAAAGTTTAAGTGCTATCCTGGCTCATCAGTTCTCTCGTATGCCCCTCATTGCAGCCTCCAAAGTTCCAGTTTTATGATCCGAAAACTCCCTTCTTCACTTCCCCACGGTACTTGCCACCAACAAAGTCAGACAAGTGCAAGGTACGTGTGTCGCTTGAATTGACGGATTACTTTCTTTAAGCCATAGTACATTCTGTGCATATCTGACCTTTGGGTCTACACGTGCAGATCAAAGATTCAATCATCTCTCATGGCTGTTTCTTGCGTGAATGTAACATTGAGCATTCCATTGTCGGTGTCCGTTCACGCCTGAACTCTGGATGTGAGCTCAAGGTACGCTGTTTCATCAACATCGGAATTCATGTGAACAAACATTGTGGAGTGTTTATCTGAACAAGTTGGGCTATGGCAAACACTGTTTTTGCAGAATACTATGATGATGGGTGCAGATATGTACGAAACTGAAGATGAGATCGCGAGGCTAATGTCAGATGGCAAGGTCCCAATTGGTGTAGGGGAGAACACAAAGATAAGGTAACGGCAAGGTCCCAATTGGTGTACGAGACTGAAACTTGATTATGGTATATACGGCCTGATTAACCTGATCCTGCCCTTTGTCAATGCCTTTCAGCAACTGCATCATCGACATGAACGCGAGAGTGGGAAGGAACGTCTCCATCACAAACAGTGAGGTAAGTAATGTTCAGTGTTTTAGCTCCCTCTTCTTTTTCCTTGCTCGTAAAAAGAAATGGATGCAACGCTGCTCTGGGATGATGTATGATGCCATCTGCACTGCAGGGCGTCCAAGAAGCTGACCGGCCAGAGGAAGGGTACTACATCAGGTCGGGGATCGTGGTGATCCTGAAGAACTCGACCATCAAGGACGGAACCGTCATCTAGAGCGAGCCATTACTGCAAAGTGAAACCGTCTTGTTGAGACTTTGGGATGCGCAGCCTTCGGTTTCAGACGAGGAACAAAAAACACAGCGAGGGAAACACCAATTAACTGGAGCAGGACGTTCATCGAGAAAGACAGCAGCGTGCTTGGTCGCAGGAGTCTTTAGGAATTCTCCCGCTGTCATTATGTAGTAGTAATAATCTGCAGCAAACTCTTCTTGGGGATCTGGTGTGGTGCATCTTGTAAATAATCCGGAGAAAACAAACATGCAGCAAAAAGAAGAGTAGTAATTTTGAAACATTTTCCTTTCCCCACCCCCTGCTTCCGAAACTGAATCGCATAACATTTTCCTTGCATCTTGTAACATATAACCTAACGAAGAGCAATCACCATCGTTTGCTCCCTGTTCCTGCTACCTGCGCGACGGAATCGCCACGCTCACGGTCGCGGCCGACGGGGATTCGATCGAGGCTGCCAGCGCCGTCGCGCGCGTTGCGTTGGCCTCGCCCATTTGGTTCGACGGCGTTGGCTGCTTGCTTGCTACTGTCCTCCTCAGCTCCTGCCAGCTACTCTATGGATGCACAAAATTGTGGGACTTCTCTTCTCAACGAGGAGCCGCGCATATCAGACCTGGATCTCTCTCTCTATATATATATTATTCTGGTGGATATAACAGTAAGAGAACACGATGTACATATTTCATCGCAACAACATTTATAATCAGGAAAGGGGAAGAAAGTACTGGACATTTGCCTTCTCATGTAAACTTTGTATGGAAGGATATTGAACTGGACAGTCCTAGCAAGCAAATAAAGCAGTGCCCTTTCATATAAATAAACAAATAAAGTAGTTCCCAACACACGGCTATGATGACCTTTGCTGCATAGCATCTTCAGTAATTTTTCTCACATAAGATCAGATGCAAGTCAGTGGATTCTTTTTGCATTAAGACCTGCAGTGTGGATCAAGAAGACACACAAAAAAGAATAGCATCAGAAAGGCAACAATATTGTAACGTTTCTGCTCACCCCCATGGATAGGTTGTTACTCATTTATGTAAAGGAAAAACAATATTGTTAAGCTACAATCTGAATGGTCAAATGAAGTGAGCACCAGGGTGGTTCAGCAGATTGAAAATCTGGTCGTATCTCAAAAGGTTCTAAAAAGGTAATGGATTGGTGATCTCAAGAAAATAGAATGATTATGTGTCCTACGCTTTAAAGTAAGGAACATAAAATCATTTCAACCAAAAAACACCACCATTTCTACAATAAAAGGATGACCAGAGATGGTGTATTTAGTCTATTTACTCGTTTTCAGTTCAAAAGGGTTATAGTGCAGTGCACTTATATTACTTTAAGTAGGAAAAACATGTCTACATTAGTATCCATATCAACTAATAAAGTGAATTGATAAGCTAAGGGCGTACCTGTGCTGCATCAAAGCTTTCCAAAATTAGAAATCTATTTTCTGAAAGGGAAAAAAAGAAAAGGAAACAAATAGGTAACCATTCCATATCAAAAAAGGTTCTATTTTAGCGCTTTATCACATTGGCTATTTGGCTTATTCAAGTTGATAAGATGTCAAACTATTCAATAGCCTTTTCTTGCACCCAACATTTACAAACTATTTTGTTGTAGTTTGGAGGATAACACATAAGAGAAATGAAAAATATAATGAAACAAAGCAATATTGATATAGAAGCCATGTACAAAATGGCAGTTGGTACCTACTTTTATAGGAGAATAGAAGTCATAAGATGTCATCACAATGCATAGGAGGCAGAAGGTTTTATTGGATGAATATGATACATGCATCAATTCAGATTAGAAGAGTTTACACGATAAATATTGTCGAATGAAAAAATGACACGGAGTGGACCTTTTTCACACAAAGGGACAGAGCAAACTCAGACATTACAGATCAAATCATTTGTAAGTATTGTAGAAGAATGGAAAATAGTATAAATGAAAGTTAAGGTGTAGTGTGAAAAGTAGGTAACACAAAAGACTCTTCTTTAGTCTATCAGGAAGCAAAATATTTGAAGTAGATACTATTCAGCTTTCAGTAGAGCAATATTTAATAAGCATGTGATAGGCTGATGCTACTATCGCAAAAACAATTATTTATTTTTTCAGCATTCTGAAGGTAAGTCTAAGTAATCATCTGGGAATAGAAAATGTGAAAATTATAATGCAGAGTTGAACTTGTTACCAATGGGAAAAATCTTTAACTTCTACTCAACAGATCTGGTGATTCTATTCTATAAGTAGTTGAAACAGAATCATCATTCACCCAGATCCATTATTAGCAAAGAGCAAATATTTTGAAACAGCTATGATCAATGTGCTTCATGGCAAAGTAATGTGGCTACAACTTCAATAACTGACATCATTTCGCCCATGCTCTAAATAACCACATCAACAAAGTGCTCTGTTACCTGATATAAAGAAAAAGTTGCAGGGCCACCAACGAAATCCTGAAGACATTTACTCACAGCTGCAAAATGTTTTTTTAAGAGGAGGCAGATATGGCATCTTTTAGGCACTCTGTAACTGTGATGTACATTGTGATTATAAGCAACTAGTATCATAAGGTGGAGCGAATGAAGGTTGGAGAGAGATGAGAAAAAGGCACATGAAAGAAGGGGGCAAGGTAAGATAATGTTTAGTGTTAGAAAAATGATTTTGTTTTATACTTGAAGATGTTCAACAGTGTTAGAATGAACGCAAAGAAGTAAAGTATCTGCAAAGTAAACTTTTTGGCTCTTAGTGATCAAAAGACTGGAAGTTACTTGAAAATACTCGTCGTAGAAAGAATGTCAAGCATTCACATTTATTGGACTAAGCTTTGAGCTAGAAACTGAACAACATAACATTCAACTTACCCCAATTTCCATGTGCTGAGATTAAGTGACAATTGCATGATTATACCACCAATAAAAAATAGAGAAGCATTACATTAGCTTAATGATCATAAATGGAAGAGGCAAAATTGCAGCGCATCATCATTTTTTGACAACCAAAAAATAAAAAGCACTGCAGATTCATGTATAAAAAGAAAATATTGTAGCAGAACATTTGACAACACATGCATCTTTAGTTAGTGTACAATTCTCTCTATATATATGACTCAAAGCTAAACTAACAGGTATAGAAGGAAGTGGTAAAATGTTGGTACTGCATCAGAGATTTTATTAATAAAACCATAGCCTTGTATTTTTATATTAGATTAGATTAATAATGATTTTTTTAATGCATCATGCCCACCGGTCAGAAAATCCAAGCCTGTAAAGGTAAGCATCCAAGCATTTGAATCATTCTTTGATACAGTAATATTTAGTACTTTGCACTACAGAAGGAATGAATGGCATGTGTGACCACTGTAGTCCACTATCAGGTTGTATTGACCTTTTAAGCAATAGTGTAAAAAGACATTGGATTATTATGTAGATTCATAATCTTGAAAATCACAATATGGAAAAAAAATGCAAATGAAGGCCCAGGAGTTGAAAACTTCTGAAGGATAATCTTATTTCAAAATATCACAACATACATGGAGTACCGGTCCAAACTTCAGGTCGACCGTGTATGGTGACATCATTTGTGCAATAAGAAAAAATCACGATGTAATGTTATTCTTAAACAATAATGAACCACTAAAATGATTGAAGCTAGACCAAATTTCTTAACCAACGATCTTGACAGGAGAAGGCCAAAACGTAATAATCTAAAAGACCCAGTTAGTGCAGAGCGACAGAATGGTAATCAACAAAGTACACATATTAAAACTGGCCAATAACCATTGATCTCACGCACTCGTCAATTTCAGTAAGCTTTCATCAACTGAATCATTAAATTTATAGGAGTTTTCTGATCCAAAATAATGACCATTATTTTTTTTACAAAATCTTCAAATTCACGTGAGGACAGGAAATCTTTCCGTGATAGGGAAAGGAAAATATAAATCATCCACAGTTGAATCCCCATCATCGTCATCTGTAGATGAATGACTATCATCGCTCTCCACCAAGGACAGCACGTCCATATCCGCCGTCCAACAAGGGTCCTGCGCTCGCTCCTGCTTCGCCTTGGGCTCCGGCTCAGGCAATGACAGATAGTGCATCCACGAGCCCGAACTCCCGCCGCCGTCCGAGGACTGCAGGAACAGCAATGCCAAGATACAGATGAATTTGGCGGCCTTGCTATTGATTTCCACCCAGAAAACAAATATAGTAAATTGCACTAGCGGTTTCAGGGTCTTGGGATTTGCGGATCGGAGTTCAAAGGAACGGCGCACAGGTAGTGGGAATGTGGGAGCTCGCCGAGGACTGCGTCGAATAGCATCTCGCGCCAGGTCCTGTGCCAATCTCAAAGCCGACTCGGACATGGAGTAAAAAAAGTCCGCTCAACAAAATTCGGCAGTCCGGGTTGAATTTGTTGCTTTGTTAACAAATTTTATCAAGCTTTATCCCCCACATTGAGCTCTGTTTTGGTTAGTAACTATTTACACCCAAAAGCTGCAAGATTTATACCCAAATGTCATATTTTAAAAGTGCGAAAGCATGGTATAAAAAAACTCGACCTGCCGGGGAATGAAGCCACCCCGACGGCATTATCTAAGGAGAAAAGCCTTCTCACCGCAGGCGAGAAAACCCCGAACCCTCTCCCCAACCATACATAGGGACTCAACTGGCCTTATGAGCTGTGACGCGAGTCTTCACCTATGCTTTGATGTGGAAAGAGCGAGGAATTTTTTCTCGGGAATAAACCCCTGTGCGACACCCAGTCGATCCCAGGGATCGAACTCGGGTGGGCGCGCTGCCAACCAGGCGCGCTGCCACCAAGCCGCTGGCTCGTTCGCCGAAAGCATGGTATAGACATGAGAATTCATGCCGTCCAGCTAGGGCTAGCCCCGCTTCGAACGTCGCGGCAGCAAATTTGAAACATCGAGAGACACCCTTCCCTTCCTTCCTAGAGAGTAGAGACCCAGGTGAGCAATGAGCATCTCGCAAAATAAAAGGTGAGCAATGAGCAGCTGCCAGCAGCGACTGGCACTGCCTACTTGGCAGGAACTGGATAACGATTACTAGCGAGCAATTAGCTCTTTCACTAACTGATTTAGAGTCAAGGTGAATCAGCAGAATCGATGCTGTTCCTGACATGATATCTAGCACTAGAGCTGCATATTTACATCAAAATATTGAATCAACAGCCTAATTAGCAATATGGCTACAAGCTACATATATGACTGAATATCCTGCCCCCAAATGAACCACTGCTTCGCTTCCATCCTAGCGCTCCTCTGAGGTGAACTTATTCCAAGCATCCTGCAAATTATATGCACAGCAGATGAGCAAAGTTATGTTTTTTCCCGTTTGTTTACGAATATTAAATCATCACTAGAAAAAATGCAAAAAGGTTTACAACTGCAGCAGTGAGCCAAAAGTTTGAAACAAGAAGCCCAAGTTTCAGAATTCAGAACACCCAGTTCCCAACAAAGAAAAAGTGCACCATAATGACTAAAAAAGTGCACCATAAGTTCCATACGCCTATCCCCCTGGCCCGTGTGGCCGTTGGTGCCTGATTAACAGCGAAGGCAACGGATAGAATGGCACACATGAATTCAATGCCTAAGAGATATCATCGTGATTTCACAAGGAAACATAACCAATATTTTCTCTATCTCCAGCATTACGTAAATTCCAGGTTTACAAACAAAATGAGCAGAAAATAATCAATGTTCTATAAACAGAGCGCTTCATGGAGAAAAAGGGAAATCCAAGAAGACATAGAAAGGAGGACTAACAATGGAGTTTCATATAACACATAACGAGTAACAAGCACATACCTTGAGAAGATCAAAAACCTTCTCACAGATGTACTTCTGTCTGATTGTAGCACCCCTTTGTTGTAATTTATCTGGATGGACACAAAGGGTTGCCTTCCTGTAGGCTTTCTTCACGGCAGCAGCTGTAATGAGATCAGTAAGTGGAACAGGTTGCCAACCACTCTCGGCACCAAGAATCTGCCAGCACAAAAGAAGCAAAAATGAGTATCTTACTTTTCAGCATCATACATTTTTCATATAAAGGATGTTTCTTTTTTCAAAAAAAAAAAAAAAAAAAAAGAGCAAACCCACTGCACATAAAGGATGTTCTACATGCATGAAATGCAATGACTTACATATTGCAACGTGGACAGCAAGGCTCTTAGATTTCCTTCCTTTCCATTTGACCACCTCTTGATCTCAGGATCAAGGAACTCAGACAACCTCTGAAATATAAACATGAACATCAAATTCTATGAATAAATGTTGATGCAGTGAGCAGGTTCTCTTGTATGCATGTGCCTTACATGTTTCTCTGCTTGCTCTCTCTGAGCCTTCAGGTCCCGCATATTCTTCTCAGCCAATGCCTTCGTCTGAAAATATGTAATGTGCATCAACAACATATTACTGAGAAATAAACCATGAAACCAAAAAATGAAAAATAGAAAGAAATTCTGGTATACCACACGCTCAGCTGTGCGTTGGTGCCTCTCTAGTCTTGCTTTATGCCTTAAAGCCGACTCAACCTCAACCACTGCTGCCAACAAATATCAAGAGCAGGAAATAAGCATGCGATTGTAATAGATTACCCAAATATTTTATTTAACAATATACCAGCGACAAACTTTCTATAAACATGAATTAGAATAGGACTTATGAATAGAACAAATACCTTTATTGCTGGAATTTGGGTTTCTATTGAAGTTACAAGAAGCTGCCTTCTGAAATTGCATGTCCTGGCGAAGATCCTGTACATAGAACCAGGATTTAAGCATAGTCAGATATTGTTCTCTTTCAAAAGAGGATTATATGTTTTAGCATCTCAAATTCTCTTATTTCAATTTCGTCATGCAGTACATGTAGTAAAAACCATCACCTACCTGATTGGTGGACCTTTCCTTGAAAGAGGATCTGTATCGTTCTCTCCGTTCTCTTGCCTCGGCAAGAGCCTTCTCAGCCTTTGCCTTTTCTATTGCCCGCTCCCGAGCTTCTGCAGTTGCTCGCTCAACTGCTGCACGCTCTGCTTTTATCCTAGCTTCAGCACTTGCTCTCTCCTCTTTCTCTCGGGCCTCTGCAGATGCCCGTTGCCGTGCAGCAGAAATCCTCTCGAAAGCCATTTTTTCTGCCTTTTCACGGGCTTCAGCAAATGCTCTTTCATGTGCTTCTCTTGTGGCTCTTTCAACAGCAAGTCTATCCTTTTTCCGTTCCCTCTCCCTTTCCTCCTCTTCTAATTTTCTCCTTTCCCTCTCCTCAGCGAGTTCTCTTTCTTTCTGTGATCTCCTTTCACTTTCTTTTGCTCCTTCTGTTCTTTGGGAAGACCCTTTGTCCTTTCCACTTGTACTTTCTGTTCTTGTTATATTCTCTCTCTCTCTGGCCCTCCGAACTCCAAGAGCTTCCTTTTTCATCGCTTCAGCAGAAACTGAGGTGAGACCTTCAGCAGATTTTGGTAGACTACGAGTCTTCTCCAAGGGAGATGGCTTTTCTGCCTTTGTTATCCTTGATGCAGTGTAGTTCTCTTCCATTTTATTTGCCATGTTCTTATTTTCTTCACATATAGACTTTTCTCTTGGTAATTCTATCTCTCCTTCCCTGCGGATCTCTCCAGTTTCTTTGACATCAGGAGCACTCTTGTTAGTGGTCTGAGAAGTAGCAGATTCGTCTTTTTGCACCGAATGCTGAGAGGTATACATTCCTGAAGAGGAAGCTGACTCATCTTGAGGAGTAACGGTCGTCCTGGTGGTGCTATCACTTACAGCTCCTGAAAAGGATTCAGAGACAACTTCCTCAGCAGTTGTATTACATTTTTCATCTAAATCACTTTGTCCTCTTATTGTAGTTTCAGATGACTCTGTGTGCAGGTTACCATGAGTGGATCTCTCCTTGGTACTGATCTTCTCGCTATTTTCTAATGGGGCTTCTTCTGCTTCTTTGCTTGTGAGATCAGAATTGAATCTACTTGTTCTTTCTTCCATTCTACTGTCAAGTTCACCATGCCCCAATGATTCTCTTATCTCCTGATCCAGATCCCTTTTAATCAACTTGCTAGCTACCTCAAATACATTCAGCATGTCTGATTCTTCAGAGCTTGCCAAATTTTTGTTTTGTGAAGTAATATCACCCTCTTCAGAACACTCAGCATTCAGGTTCAGGTCCACGACTATCTCTTCAGGATGTGTGCATGGACCATTTTTCTTCGCAATTTCCAGTTTCTCTACTTCCTCAGAAGATACTTCTTTAAGTTCAGCACTGTCATTATGCAGGAATGATTCACTGATAAAACTAAACTTTTCTCTGCCGTAAGTTTCAGCTTCCTGATCAACTGTACTCACTCCCCTTGGAGAAGCATCACATACGTATGAACGTCCGAATTCTTCTTGAATCAATGATTTAATATTACTTAACCTGGAAATATCAGGGTTCAATACTTCTGGGGTTTCTTGCAATTGTTCGTTACTCCCAGAAGTACACTGCACACCACCATCACAGGGCACTGCAGGGGCCTGTTCACTATTCTTATGCTCTTGTGATGTTCCTGATACCGAAACCATATTCGGACTACAACTATCAAGGTTTCTAAGAACACTGGCATGATCTACAGATGAGGAAGCCTCTGATAATGAACCTGACACATCCTTGGTGGAATCAAGCTTTGTGGAGGTACAACTCATAGAAGGAAGCTCAACACACTCATCATCGATATCAAGTATTTCATTATCATATTCCTGTGTTGGAAGTCCATCAAGATTTGAACTACGAATTTTTTGGTGTGCCATGTTTCCTGTAGAGGTTTCTAAAATCACTGATGCACTGCCTTTGTCCACTGAAGCTGTACTATCCTCCCTTACATTTGCATGTTTCACTCCCATGTCCATGCCATCATTTACCTCCCACAGTTTTTCATACCTTTCCAAGTCAGGGTCCGTGGCAGAAAACTCAGGTTCACTTTTCTCATTTTTGCTGAGGCTAGCGGCTAGATTTGTTTCCTTACAGTTATCATCCTCCACTGTGGCTTTATCAATTTTGTATTTCTGATCATCTCCAGTAAGCTCATAAAATTCATCGCCTGACCTCCAATTGCCTAATTTCTCTATTTTACTTGAAGCTTGATAGGACTCACTGCAGTGTTCCGTCATCTGCTGAGGCTTCTCCAATACCCTTTCATCAGAATGATCCAATCTGGATGCACTTAATTTGTTGTGATTGTCTGACAAAGAATCCTCAACATACTTTTCTTCTTTCAGTGACTTTTTCACGGATAGCTTTTGTTCGGATGTATCTACCTCCACAGGAACAGGAGCCTTGATTTCTGTAGATCTTGTGCTTCTATGATGACTTGGCTTCTTCCGAAGTTTAAAACTGTCGCCCTTTCTCTCTAACAGTTCTTTTGCAGCCTTTAATCTAGCTTCAGCAAAATCCATAGCCTCTTTCATAGCTGCTGAAGCTGAAGAGGGATTGGCATCAGCATCAGCTTTCTTGTCAGTCTGAGGGGCATTGCTCCTTGAAGTGGTATGCACAGAAGTTGGGTTAAACTGATTTACATGATTGGCACCTCCTTTAGCTGCATTCTCCTTGTTAAGCAGGTTAGGCTGCTGTCTCAATGATGACTGTAATTTTATTGGCTGTGTTTGTGCATCATCAGATACCCTAAGAAATGCATAATCAGGAGGTGTCACACTGCTTTGCGTTGAATGGCTATCAATGTGGTTTTTATTTGCAGAAACACTTCCAGAGACAGGTGGCCATGATGGACTTTGTTGCTTCTGTCCAACTGAAAATTTACTCTCAGGACTTCTTGTGCCCATGCAAGCAAAGCTTGTGTTCTTCTCATTATTGCTATTTGCCATTGTGTCATTGTCAAATCTTGAAACATGATTGGTTTCTGGACTAGTGTGGTTTTCATTTGCAGAAACACTTCCAGAAATAAGAGGCGATGATGGACTTCGTTGCTTCTGTCCAACTGCAAATTTACTCTCAGGACTCCTCGCACTCACACTAGCAGAACTTATGTTCTCCTCAGTATCACTATTTGACTTCGTGCCATTGTAGAATCTTGAAACGTGATTGGTTTCTGGGCCATCTGACAAGCTGCGAGAACCTATCACATATTCCTTCGAAGGTTCAACTGCACTCATCTCAACTAGATCATCGGCTCTCCTCTCAGTAGACTTGTTATACGACATGACAAACTGACTGGCTGTGTCTGGATGGAAGGATATTGGAGAAACCTTATGCCCTTCAAAGTGTTGAACATTATCCTGATATTGCTGAGGAAGTATTGGAGCTTCATCGTCCAGCTGGTTGGATTCTTTATATATTGATGATCTGTTAAAAAAAAGGGAATATTGAAGATAAATTACGTGGTGGATATGAATCATGTAATCACTCAAAAACTGCAAAAGTGAATTCTAGAGGAACAAATACCAATAAACTAAACAACAAATCATGGTACACCAAATGTGATTTGTTGAATTTCTGTTCGCATTGCATGGTGGACCATACTATTTCCACTCAAATATGCCTCAAAAGAGATATTACCAATATAGCATCTAAAGCATACTGACATCACTCACATCCTATCAAAACTGGTGCCACAGCACACATGCCCAACAACATTTGTACATACTAACACAATGTTTCTGACTTGAGCACAATAGTTGCAGACAACAAAGATATCCATATGTTACAAATTACTACAATCACACAGTACAATGTTACTTAAGTTAGCTAAGGATGGTAGGCCATGGTTTCTATTCTAACCAACGCGACCATCCCTGTTGCCTCCTACTCCCATGCTCCATGACTAGCAGGTTTCTTGCCTTTGACAAAACCATGACGTACAGTCTGACCTGACCACCGGGAAAGTAAAACATAATCTTAAATCATGAAGCATTGAAGATTATTTATACTTGATCCACCAGACCTTCCAATTTCCAATCTAGGGCAATTTTCATCCTACTCTTTGTGAGTCTTCAGATTTTGAGTCCATTAAAAGAAATAATGCTAACAAAATTTGATGAACATAAAAAAAAACTCCCCAAAAGAGGATTGTTTACTATACCTAACATGGCAAAGACATCATGAATCTTCAACAAACAAGGGAATATCAATTCCAGCACAACGTATGAGGGAACAACAAGTCGGAGCTCGAAAACAACTGCCATTAACAGTAAATAGAATCCAGGCACCCTAGGAGCAGAAAAAGCAAGGACGAAATGACGATTCCTGATGGCAACATTTCACGCTAACCCAAACAATGAGTAGAAAAGTTGGTACTTCACCCTCAAAGACGCCACCTTTACGAATCAAACAATTCCGAAATTATGCTGGAAATGCTTATTGCTTCCTCATGGACTGAAACTGAGGAATGCAAGCGAAGCTAAGAGTGCAGTTTAAAAAGGAGGATTAAAGATGCACCTTTACGGGTACGAAAGATGTAGTAAAAGCGTAGAAATTCCTCCTTACATCTACCGCGCGCGAGAATAGGAAGTGCAACTGTCGCATTTCCAAATGGTACCAAAGGGAAATTGTTCGTTGCAGTAATCTCCATCATTCAAATCGAGACGGAAACCGTGGAAACGGAAGCGAAAAAGGCACGGCAAAGAAAGGAAGGAAGGAAGCGCAATGGCGGGTGTACGAACCTGGAGCTGCCGCTGGACGAGGCGATCTCCTCGAGCTCCGGCTCCTTCTCCAGCTCCGGCGCGCCGAAGAGGTCCTCGTAAGGTAGCGCGAAGTCCGCGAAGTCGAAGCGGGCAAAGATCTCCCCGTAGTCGCCCTTGCCCTTGCAAGAGAAGAAGTCGTCGTCGCCCCCTACGGCGGCGGCGGGCGGCAGGTCGAGGAACGGGATGGAGCAGGCGGCCGCGACGCCGCCGAACACCTCGGCGTAGTCCACGGGCGCGGCCCCGAACGGTGCGGCGAAGCGCGGCGGCCCACCGAAGACGTCCCCGTACGCCGCCCGCGCCGCGGCTCCGCCGGTGGCACCGACGCCACCGGGCGCCATCCCTGCGGCAGCGGCGGCCGCCGCCGCTTTCCGGTGGTGCCTCCGCTCCCTGCGCGCCGCGTCCATGGCGCGCTAGGGCTTGAAGTGGGGCCCTGTCCCCGCCGTGCCTCTGCGCGCACAAAGGGTTTGGGTTTTGAAACTCAAGGGTTTGGGTTTGGGTTTGGGGGAGGAACCAGGAAGGAGAGGAGAGAGGAGGAAGGAGGGAGAGACGCGGCGGGGAAGAACGGAAGGAGGCAGGCAGAGGCTTTGCTCGGTACTCGCGGTGTTTTTTGTTTGCACTAAAAAAATGTTCTCTTTTGGGGTGGGTCCCTCGTGTGTGTTTTCTCTTGGCGGCCGTGCAAATGAACACCGCGTCGTCTCTTGTCCCTTGCTGCCCCTGCCAGCTATAGCGGCCTCAATCACCGGCCCTTTGTTTTCCACCGTGTGCCGGCCGACTCAGCCGCGGCAGTGGAGCCAAAGCTTCGATCATCCACAGTAGATTTTGTGTAGGAGTGAGCATCCTAACATAAACATAAGAACAGTGATACTAAGTAGGATATACAACTAACAATATTTACCTTATATAACTGAATGTAATTTTAAGAAACACATAAAAGCTTTGCGTGTTAGAGCTTTATAGAAACAAAATGGGGCACTGTGTTTTACAGCGAGTTTAACATAACTCTAAATGTAATATTTACTACGAGATGGTGTGTAATTATATGAATGTTTGCTCTGTATTAGGATAGGACGTACGTACGTGCATGGCAATATCGCACAAACCATGCAGATTGTCATCTCTGACCGTCCAATTTCTCACGGACGGATGTAACAATGTGTCATCCGTAACGTGTCGCGACAAGCCAGGCATCAAAACGCAACGTATTTGAGTAACGTTGTCGGATGGTTACATAAGAAATTTTAGATGTGTATATATTCATTGTGGTATAAATGTAGCTCATTTGAGATTTCAATTTGTGTTCGTAATTTATTACACATTGAGATTATACCGGGTAGAGATATCTCTTTGATCGTTTTATTTATGTTGTTTGGCTGGATTCATTCTCGCTCGACATACATGGTCTGGTCCCGGACGGCAATGGTAACGCCCTTCAACCAACCGATTGGACCTTAGCAGAGGCGTCACCCGGTCAGCAGCAGTCATCACACTGCAAGCCGGAGCCGGAGCAATGCCCCTGGTTTTCACACACTGCAGGTTAGGCCTACTCATCTGCCTGCCCAACGTTACGCCTACGATTGCTGCCGCTGCTGCTGCTGGGAGGGACCAGCCGAATCGAATTTCTTTCAACACGTCGCCAGCACGGCGCTGCCGTCAGAGTCAACCCCAGATCAATCATGTACAGACACAGACGGACATTGGAAGAATATCTCAACCGATAGTGGGTGATGCCCTGTTCCTCGCCCGTTTGTTCCGGGTTGAAACGGCCGCAGCTCCAAGCTCATGCCCAAATGGTACGAACAAACAATGAAGCACTGTGCCATGAAATCTCTGACGAAAACGACGGTGGCTGGCTGATGAGGCAGAGGGAACACACAGGTCGGGGACAAAGTTTCAGTTTGGTACGGGGGATCAATCCCGTTGCTTAAATTCAGAAAACAGCCGCTCAGGAACAGTCCAGTGATCTTCCTGTACCGTAGGAGTATTGGTTACTTGAACAGACATGTTCATCTATCTGCCTTTTTGTGTTCCACGCGCTGAAAGCAACAGCCGTGTCCCTTGCAGCCGCAAAAACGCAGGTGTCTAAATCATGGTCCAGCAAATGTCTGTTTCACGGTTCAGCAGCAGTAACTGATACTTTTATTTGAACCCATTAGACTGAGTCCAACAGAGGAGCCATCACGCAATGCAAAGGCAAAATGTAGCTCTGCTCGACACTGTGCATGACAAACACCTTCTCCAACAGGCGAGGCAGAAGCGAAGGCAAAACTGCATAGGAGGAGAGAGAAGGTGCAAATATACACTCCCTCTCTCCTCAAATGCATCCTCGCGTCGGGCACGCCGAAAGCGGCGGCAAGCAGGGCTGGGCGGCACAACGGCGGGGAAGGGCGGTCGAGCTCGCGAGCGCGCGGGGACGAGGCGCGGGGTTGCTCAAGCTCGTTGGCATAGCTTGCAGCAGGTGGCGCGCACGGGGCGGAGCACGGGGCCGACCGAGCTCGTGCATGCGAGCAGCATCGGCGACGAGCAGCTCCGGCGGCCGGGCGCGGGGCTGCTCGAGCTCGCGGCAAGCGGCGCGCACGGGACGGGGCGAGTCGGGCGAGGAGGTCACCAGGGCGCGGAGCGGGGGTCGCCGAGGCGCGGAGGTCGCCGGGGTGACGACGACGCCGCGGAGGAGGAGTCGGGCCGGCGTGGGATCCAGCAGCTCGCGTGGGCAAGGCAGCGGCGCAGGCGAGGCAGCGGCGGCGCGCGAGGAAGGAGTTGCGGCGCGCCGGGGAGGGTGGCGCGCGGCGGAGGCCACCGGTAAGGACGCGTCGCGGAGGAGAAGTCGGGCCGACATGCGGGATCCGGCAGCTCGCGCGGGTGAGGAGGGCTGCACATGCGGGGGAGCTAGCGGAGGAGGAGTCGGGCCGACGTGGGATCCAGCAGCTCGGGGCGCGGGACTCGGAGCGAGCGGCTATGGCGGCGGAGCTCGCAGCGTGGGACTCGGGTGGTGGAGCTCCGGGCGCGGCAGCGCCGGTGAGCGCGCGAGGCAAAGCTCGGGGTGCAGCAACGGGCGGGCGAGCGTGCGGGCGCAGAGCTTGGGCGTGCGGGCTCGGGACCGGCAGCGGCGGTGGCAGGCAGGCTCCACGGGCGGGCGCTGGTTGTGGCTGGCGAGCGAGCGAGCACAGGGCGCGACGGCGGGCGAGAGCGAACTGGCAGTGCTAAATGCATCACTCTGTTGGAGATAACATCCGATGCATTGCTTTGTTGTTACCGTGCATGCCAGGCAAAAGGAGTTTTTCCTCTCAAAAATGGCTCCCATTGTTGGAGTCAGCCTTACTCGTTGTAATTTGCAATGCTTCTGAAAGGCGTCTACAAATTGCACGGACCAGTCAGTACAATTGCCAGAGTAAGCTTCGTCACTCTTTCAGATAGATGCAGGACAGCCCAATCAATCAATTACTAGACGCGCCATGCTGCTCGTGAGGGTCATGGACCCCTTCTCGTGACCGGACCGGACCGGACGGGACGTGGCCGAGCTTACTTACACGCTAAACCTTGCTCGTGCCAGGTTGACACAACGCATCGGCCACTTCCAACAGAAACAGAACCGCCTCTTTCTACAGAAAGAAGAAAAATGAACAGTTTCAGGTCAGGCCTTTGCCTGTGCTAGTAGTAACTTATTTTTTTAAAAAAATAATCAATTAATCTAAACATTATAAAAATAAACATACCCAAACTAAACTTTTAACATCTAGACATTTTTGTCATGTCATGATGAATCACGCCATGTCACGTCATGATGAATTACACCATATGACATGGCGTAATTTGTGATGAATCACGCCATATGAAACGGTATGATTGTGTTCACGTCGAAACTGGATGTAGACTGAGGGTGACCACAATCACGTCAATCTGTATGGCGTGATAGATAGGTCAACCACGCTAAATGAGTTGGCAGACTTGGTAATTTTCAGACTACACATTGAATCATGCTAAATGAGATGACGTGATTAATAGATGTATCACGTCATGACGTGACAAAAACGTCTAAATTTTCAAATTTTAGTTGGGATGGTTTATTTTTATTTTAAATTAAATATGATCATATTTTAGAAAATTGCTAGTAATAGGATCAACTGAATCAATGAGGATAAGCCCTGTGTGCGAAAAAAATGTGACACTTTGACGGTCAACCCGTCGCCACCTCCCCTGCTGGATCTGGCAGGGTGTATGGCGCGCTCCCTCGCATCCCATAATGAATCTCTTTTGCATGGCATGGATTGCGCCCAAACACGGTTAGTGGGCGATCTCATTGGGTGCTCCCTTCCCTCGCCACACATCATTGCCTTGCTTTCCGGTCTCCACTCCATCCCCATCATTCTTGTTCCTCCTCCCAAAAAAAAACGAAATTAAAGGCTGCTGCCCTATCCGAATTTACTAAGCTGCTGCTAACGGTCATGTATATTGCTCATCCAACATCCAGCTCTTTCCTTCCAATTAGCGAGGCCCCCTAAACGATCACAATCAATCAGGGTATGGCGTCCCCATGACGTTAACACCTTAATCTTTTTTTAATAACTTTCTAAGGATTTGCAATGGCTGATGGCCTCACTGTTTTGCTTTGCCAATTTGGGCCATCGCCGATGATTAGAGTATCTGTTTGTCTGTGATGTTCAAAATTGTCATGTAGCAAAAAGAATGGTTGTTGGGTCAATGTCTTTCTAGGATTCAGGTTTCAGAAGACAGGAAATATATTTTACCGGTAATTTTGGCTTCAACTGTGGTTGGTTGGCACCTAATCGTTTGTTCTTTGTTCGGATGGAGTTCGTTTTGGACGACGTGCGGTGCCTACCTACGTGTGAGGCTCTAGTCCAATTATTGGCGTGATGGTCTGTTGGACCAACCAATTTTTTCCCTCCAGGTAACCAAACGAACAGATCAAATGGAGCCAGATCTTCTTCTTGGCCATGTTTGGCATTTCTATGATTGTGGGGCTACTACACCTTGCAACCATTGCCTTGTCTCATCTCATCTACGCAGCCAGCATATCTGCATATGTGATGAAGATCTAGCGTGAATCCGTCTGCATGGGCCTGGTGAATCCGTCTGCATGTCCCGGCCATGCTTGCTTCAATCAGCTCCATCCTTCAATTTTTTTTGAAGTAAAGCTCCATCCTTCAATCAACTGCCAAAAATTGACATGGCAAAGCCTTGCTTCCTAGGTCCATTTTTTTCCCATTACAGCTCTCTATATTTTGGCTTCGTAGGTCCATTTTTCCCATTGCAGTTCTCTATATTTTTTGCTTGGTAGGCCCATTCAAAAGCAAGCTCCTCTAAACATGTCTAATAAGATTTACGAAAGGAAGCATTATAAAATTACCACTTGAAGACATCTGTGTCCCTCTTTTGTCCTGGCTCAGATCAGTAGACAGCTGAGCTGAAAAAGTAGTATGTATGCACACTGGAAATTAAACTTAAGCCCCACCAATCTGCTGTCACTTCTCGTGTAAAGACGATGACTTGATCGAAAGCTTAGGATTCCTGACCTTAATCAACAAATCCCATTGCTTTAGAGGATTCTAACCAATCTATGCCTTGGATACAAAGAATGTGGAAAGACATATAGGAGAATGAATTGCGACGTAAAGGAATTCATCATCTGATCTCGAATCTGGACAAGATGGATACATCTGTGCTGCCTCCTCCCTCCGCTTTAGTATCTTCGCTTTGCCGCAATTCTGAAATTTTTGAAATTCTTCGTTCGGCTTTGCATCCACCGGCTACCCTTCTTTAGATGACAAGACCACAATTCCTGGCTTTCACTTTTGCAGTACTCCTATACGGCTATACCATATTATAAGTACATTACATAGGTTCAAATCGAAACATTCCTTTATAGAGGTTTTTTTTATTCAATGAAACCTATGAGGTTCTGGATTTTTTTCCCTTTGTTATATAAAAGCCACTTTGATTTTTATTTTAGAGCTGCCTTTCAAAAATAAAAAGTAGTTCTTTGAAATGTAGACTACTAGCTACTCATATGCCACAGTTATCCAATGCTGGTTAATTAAAAAAATGGGTAATCTTTAGTCCTGGAGGCAGCCATTACAACCTACGTGATCATTTCATTTCAGGGCCCTACTCCATGCCTGCATTTTTCTACTGCTAGCACCTCTACTCTCCTGCTGACCTACTATCAGCTAGGAGGGAGAGCAGTTAACACTGTCATGTGGAGTATACCGTACTATTTGTTTACGACTTTGCCTAATAAACTATGATGACGTGGAAAGAAAGCAAGACATGCTGATCATGTTTGGGCGCCAATTAATGTGTCTGCAGTACACACGGCCAGCAGACAGCAGCGAACGGATTAGATATATATAGACAATTAATTAGAGAATGCGTCAGATGATGGCTTGGCTTGGTTGCATGCACGACGACCTGACGGCTCACAAACCTTCCGTTTATATGAACAATAAACTAAACTAGTGTTCGTTTGTTTGGCAGGAACTGAACAAAATCGCATGCGCGACACCTTGTTTTTCTTTCTACTTTACACTAGTACTATATTTCATAAAATAAATCGATTCTATTGCTTGGGTATTCTTTTTTCACATAAAACTAGTACGGCTGCTCCAGATGTTCAAACTCACATAAAACGTGGTGATTGCATACTGATAATGTCCAAGGAGAAAACAACACCGGGAAAAAGTCACACCGTCAAGAATAAAACCTTCCGGCCCTGTCCTACAGCACCAGCGATGCAAATGAAATTTAAAGGAGAGAAGAAGAGCAAGAAACAGACACATGCCGGCTGTTGGAGTCCATTTATGTCAAGCGGCTGGGAGGATGGCTCAAGAAACAATTCTTCCTCTCGTCAGGACCATCATCCCCGATTCAGCGTTGCTCCTATCCACCGCAGATGCAACTGTCAACACACAGCTGTGTTGTGTCCCTCCCGGTAGCAATGCAATGAAAGGGACACTGGCACAAACGTGCTCTTAATTGCACTTAGTAACGCTCCTTAGCGCGTAGTACCACATGGAGTCCAAATTTACAAACATCTCATAGTCGCATGGCAGAGGAGCATTGCATGGCCCAGTCCAGGTTTAGTTGGGCTCTGCACAAGAGCAGAATAGCAAAAGTGATCCCATGTTTACTGCTACATGATTGTTCATTGTTTGCTAAAAAAATGATTCTTCATTATCATCACAACACGCACATCTATAGTAGCTAGTGATAGATCGCACACATGAAACAGAAATGCAATCCGCAGGCAAACGAAGTGGTCATGCAGGAGGCATGCTAAGTGGAAAAAGTAGCATGGAAACTGCCACCAATAAAACAACGTTCTGAGCATATACCTCAACTAACTCCAAGGCTCCAAACACACTGCAAGGAAGCATTGATGAAAAGAAAGAAAAATAAGAACAGGGTAAAAATACTGGTTCAAGAACCTCAAACAGACACCGGTCTAAGCAACCCAACTTGATGAACTAAGATAATATAGCATCTCGTCACATCCTTGCAGAGATCATAATTACATTGCATTGTATCAAACCACGATTCTCACCAATTTGAATGAATTGTTGAAATCCAGCAGTTTTTGCCACTATTTACACCACCGAGTAAAACAAAAAATATTTGTACTTATACATATGTTACCTTATCTATGATATGCTATAATTTCGATGACAGGATTATAAATTACCCTAGAATCAACCATAGATCATAAATTAATTGTATCAAATTAATCAGGACCATGTCCAAAAATAAGTTGTAATAGAGCTTTGCTAACGATATCCTCCCTAAGAATCTCCAATGCACATTGAGACAGATAACGTTACATCTCATGGATACACCTATAAACTTAACAGAAACGAATCAGTACATCAGTTCTCTGATCGAGATAGAGACAACTGGTGCGCCATCGCCATTACAGACTTCAAATCTTCAGTCCTTTTTGAAAGGAATGAAGAGTAAAGGCCGCAATCAAGGTTCGCATTTGGTCACTTGGAACCTGAATGCTCAACCGTAATCATTCTTCAATCCTGGGCAGTCAGTGGAGTATGTCAACCCGTCACCTAACAGTGGAGTATGTGATGAATTCCCGGGAGGTAAAATGGAATGGTTGGTGGGGAACAGGGTTCCTGAAAACAAGAGATGCCTAATAAGAATGAAGTTTTCAAAAGCATCTTCACATAAATATTGCTGCACATATCAGTACAGTTTTACATTAACTCTACTGGAAGCTATAAAAACATCCTTCTAAATGCAATAGTGCACAACTTTTCGCTTTTACATTTATTGCACAGCGAATATCAAAATTTGCAAAACATATACACTTGTAAAATGAAATCAATAGATAATATATGAGTGCTTGTATGGTATCCAACTTACGGGCGTGGACCATAAATCTTGATCTGTCGGACATGAGTGTCCCGTCCGTTTAGGTGATTAGACAGCACCGCAATTTGCAGCATAAATGTATGAATGAAAGTTTCTCTGCACAGGCATGCCACAGAAGACTGTTACGTAACGTTCTGCATTTCAGCCGTTGAATTAACAATTAAAGTTTTCATCACTGGCAGTAGTTTATTGATAGTTTCAATTCCTGACTTATTAAAATGGCAGAATTCTTGAAGCATTACACTAGACAGATTGTTTTTATTTTTTTTAGTACTTATGGACAAACCTTATGCCTACCCCAAAAAAAAACAGTAGCATTAACAGATAGACCTGACATCATATCTACTATTTTCAATTCCAGTGGAAGATCCAAACACATGAACAGCACCATTGCATTAGAATCATGCTTATGAACCCTAAAATGCTGGTTGCAGCAAGCATAGATTAGGACCTCTCACATTAATTCTCGGAATAGAATTTGTTTGTGGACCTTCTAGAACCTAAATGCTTAAGCATTGATCATGTTAGTTACTTTGGGAACCAGGACTCTATAGAGGAGAAAATCATAGAGGCAGAACCCATAATACATTCTTGCATCATATATCCAATTCTGAATCCTTGGATTTAGGCATTTAGCACATAGAAATACATACCGTGGATCAGTTCCAGATAATGATATATGCACCCATCCAACTGGCTTTGCAAGCTCCACAGTTTTAATTTCCTGGGATTGTGAGAAGAATTATGAAAGACTATTGTCACTCAGTACACTCAAGATGCAGGATCATGGAAAAGTGGATCAGGTCTTCCATAAGGAAAAAAACCAGATCCTATCAGTGTTTCTATCCCTAAAAATATCAATGTAATACAGAAAAGGGAAAACAATTTATACATGTAATCTACAGCATCAGTTTCAATTTAACATGAGCTGAACTACGAATAAAAGGAAGACAAAATGATCCTCATGCAGGTTCTTCAAAGCAATCACTGCCAGATTTGATGTGGTTGACCTTAAGATTTGGAAGCACCACACACTATATAACGAAAATAAATGACCGCCCGAATGGTGTCACGACCAAGAATACGGATTCTTGAAGCGATTTCTGAAAAAAAAAAAGAGTACCTTGAGATTGTGGAAGCCATCTCCGGCCCGAATGGAGATCTTGCTCGGCGTGTAGCTCTCGTCGAGCTTGAAATCCACATAGAGCACAACAAGCTGCTAGGAAACCCAGTTTAGCATCAGAATAATGTACAAGAAGAAATATGAAAGGTCCACCCTCACGAATCAATCAACACAAAGAGGGTAGCATCTTTCAAGTACCTGCAGCTGGACTTTCTTTTGGAACTGGATGTTCACCAAGTGCGGCTGCGCGCCGTCCGACCTGAAAAATAGCAAAACCCGAATTAACTTCTGTCTCAGTTACTCCCTCGAAAAAAAGAGTCCAATCTCGGGATTTGGGGATGCTCGCCACCGACTGCCAGTAGGTGTCGAGGTTATCGTCGCGGAGGGCCGCGACGCCGTTGCCGGCCTTGCAGGAGCTGACACTCCAAGCGGCCGTCTTCGCCATCTCCCGCATGTCCGCGTCCACCGACAGCTCTGGGATACCCTTCAGCCTCCCGGCGACCGGCGCCGCCCCTGCCGCCGGAGTCGCCGCAGCCTCCTCCTCGCCGTCGGATTCCATCGGCGCGGTGCGAGTGGGAAGAGGTTAGGGAAGGTTTGGGAATTTGGACGGGCTGTGCGGGGAAGCAAAGCGAAAAGCTTAAAAAAAAAAAAAAAGAGAAAAGTTCTATTTTGCTCCCTCAACTATAGGGAGTATTCTTCAGATCGCTCCTTCAACTATAAAGCCGGATATCCGGACCTGCAACTATCGACTCCGGTGCAATTCCACTCCTCGGGCGGTTTTGACGGTGGTTTTATCCGATGTGGCGCTATGGGTCCCACGTGTCAAAGCCATGTCATCATTTTTTTCCTTTCTTTTTTTTCTCTCCTCTCATTTTCCTCCCCTCATCTCTCTCCCTACGGCGCCCGGCGACCACGACAGCCATGACACCGAGGCCTCCCCTCCCCCTCGCCCCTGCCCTCCCCGTCGCGGGCTAGACACCGAGAGAGGAGGGCGGGCGGCCGCGGCGGCTAGTCGGCGTTGTCCGCGCGGGCCGCTCCCCTCGTTTGTGCCGGGACCGGAGCGATAGTGGAAGCGGAGGCCAACGATGAGGTAGGCCAGGTCGGAGACGAGGCCAACGACCCGACGCGGACGGTGTGCTTGGTGCCATTGGGGCCGCGCCAAACGCGGAGCTCCTTGGGCGCGCACTCCGACATGGACGACGACGAGGAAGAGGCCGGCGGAGCGGTCGACGACGAGGATGCTAGGGAAGGGGACCTCCGTGTCCGGGTTGGCGGGGAAGACGGTGGGGCCAACGACGAGCCCGGTGACCCGCTGCGGAGCGATGAGCGCGAGGGAGATGGCGCCGCGGACGACGCCATTTGGTCGGATTCGCCGCCTCCTCCACGCCTACCTCCGGCCCCATCCGACGGCGCCCGGGACATCCTCGCCTTCGCCCGCACGCTCGCCTCACTCCTCATGCTCAATCCCTTCTCGTGCCTCTTCGCCGTCGACCTCGCGGGGCCAACCCCGTCCTAGTCCCTCACCTTCGTCCCCACCCCGGCGCTGCGTCCTACTCCCGGCCGTCGGCCCCCACCCGAGCCGGCCGCCCGCCCTCCTCTCTCGGTGTCTAGCCCGCGTCGGGGAGGGCGGGGGCGAGGGCGAGGGGAGGCTCGGTGTCATGGCTGTCGTGGCTGCCGGGCGCCGTAGGGAGAGAGATGAGGGGAGGAAAATGAGAGGAGAGAAAAAAAAAGAAAGGAAAAAAAATGATGACATGGCTCGACACGTGGGACCCATAGCGCCACATCGGATAAAACCACCGTCAAAACCGCCCGAGGAGTGGAATTGCACCGGGGTCGATAGTTCAGGGTCCAGATACTCGGTTTTATAGTTGAAGGAGCGACCTGATGAATACCCTCTATAGTTGAGGGAGCAAAATAGGACTTTCTCTTAAAAAAAGCAAGGCGGTCCGGCCCAGTTTTTCCTGCCGTTTCTAGCTGGGCCCATAAAGGGAAATTCTCGAGTCGGGCCCACATTTTCTCTTGTTTTTCACGGTCAAGAGACACTGAAGACACTCTTTTCTTTCTTGGAGAAAAAGAAGTACTAAAAAGATTCTCTTTTTTTTTGAGACGAAGTACTAAAAAGATTCATGTTTGAAGCACCGTTTCCGTTTTTTAAGTCGTTGTGATTAACTCAACACAGCTACTGGCAGCACACATTCGTGGTCGAAAGGACAACAAAAGCGGAACGGAGTAAGTATTGGCTAAGCCTTTTTTTTCCTTGAAATTTGAAACTAAATTACTATGTTTTCTTTTGAGAGAAAAGGAGGGACCGCTTCCCCTACAAATACAATACTACGTGACTGGAAATGGAAGTCTGGAACCTAATCAGCCAAACAACTTCAAACTCGTGTTTCGTGCAGCACTGTTGTTTGGCTGACCAGTCTCTACAGTCATTAGCAAAGGTGTTTGGACCCAATTTTCTGTCACTCATGGAGGTGCCAACAAATTGCAAAGGTGACAGACATAGAAGAGACATTAATAGGAAAAAAAAAGAATGATGAAAGAGGGAGCGAAAAACAGGCACCAGACAGGAGCATGGAAGAATAGCTTTACGGCAGATAAAATGTGCCCTGATATGATGATATCCTCCGTTGTTTTCATCATCTGGTATCTCCAAAAGCCAGCTACGATATCTTATCGCCGGGGAGACAGCCGATACGAAAATCCGACTCGGCACAGGCAGATGCTTATCATCCCACACAACGGCGGCAGCAGCTCCGCAAAGCTTGCATCCTGCGCGGCGTGTGGCAAGCAGCGCCTCGTCTCAAAGATTGTTCCCACACAGAGAGAAAAGCTTGCTGCACCTGCAAGAAATGCACAAATGATTCTCCAAGGAAGGAGCAGAGCACACTTGTAAGTTGAAATGCTCTTTAATTTGTTGCGTTGTGTGTAGCTTGAATTCTGAGTTTGTGGAGGTCGAATTCATCAGCTGCCGATAGAGGAAAAGCTGAGTCACTTGTTGCACGGATTCTTCAGAAACCAACGCACGGTTCTGAATAAATTCAGGGTCCAAGTTAACAGTAGCACGAGCAGAATCCTGAACAATAATTGTGGAGTCTTTGACCTGCTTTACTGTGTAAAGTTTGATTTCGATATACAGTGGACGATGCTCGCAGCTTTTCACGCCACAGTTTCCTTGGCCAACAGAGGAACAGCAGGCTACTGCAGATTAAAGCCGATCGCTGTTGCCGTTACAGAAATGATAAGGATTCCACTTGCAGCAGCTCAAGAATCTCGCGTAACAACAGCATGCAGGTTGCTTCAATTCGATTCAATTCCAGCTTGGCATGGCATATATTCGTGACCGCAGTTGTCAGAATCGAGCACCCTGGGGAGACGCCAAGTTGTGTGATAATTTGATTTGAGAGGAGCAACGCGATTCAATTCCCTCTCGGTGGATGGATCTTAGAATTCCACACACCTAGGGAGCATCGTATATATGCGGTCTTTGTTGCCAGGTGATTTTCAGAGTATCATGCAAGAATTGTTCCTAATAATTAACAGCGTTTTAGAATTTAGAGGGCTCCAATATTTAAGGCTCAGAATTATGTCAAAATATACGTTTCTCTAAGGATGCAGTATAGTATAGCCATATTTGGTATGAAAACTTCATGCTCCTTATTTTGCCTACACCATTATTGTTGCAGTAGCTTAAGTTAGAATAAAATTACAATCAATAAAGCCTTATTTTGGTGGCAGGGCGTTGTTAGAGCAGAACAAGACCAAGAACAGTAGATTTTTTTATTTTAAAATCTGCGTATTCAAAGTTGGATCCAGTAGAAGCACACGTTCTTGAAAATAGATAGTGATTGAAAACTCACATATTGAATGGTCATTCCTAAGTCAATTGTGATGCGCTATAATGTAAGACAATCAAAATATTAAATCCATGTAGAGACAAACTGATTTTTTTTTAGCAAAGACGAACTTAAAACTTGATTCGACCCAGAACGACGCCAAATTGCTGCAAGTTATCGTTGCAAAAAAGAAAATTGTTTCCAAGTTTAAGAGCTGTATTAGCTCTCTGATGAACATTTCCACCTATTCGTTTCGATGCATTCCTGGGACTCAGATGACAAAGCATGTGATGCGTGCGTCATCAAGTTCTCTGGTGTGACCGTTACGTGCAGTGCATGCATGCACGCGGTCGCTCCAAACGCACGGAGGCTATATATACGCTCCTCCGGCGAGAGAGTTTCTCTCACAAACAATTATTCAGGTTTTGTATGCGTCTGCATTATATTGCTCTGTAAATTGATCCACTATAGTAGTAATACACAAGTGCCTAGCTAGCTTAGACACTGTATATATACTCTCGGTACGGTCTCGGTAATCGAGGCTTGAAGAATTTGACAATGGCTTCTGCTACTAGGGGATCCACTAATAAGCAGGGTTCGCCGGCGGCGGCGTGGACGCAGCGGCAGAACAAGCAGTTCGAGTGCGCTCTGGCGGTGTACGACAAGGACACGCCGGACCGCTGGCACAACGTGGCGCGCTACATGGGCGGCACAAAGTCGCCGGAGGAGGTGCGCCGCCACTTCCAGGAGCTCGTCGACGACGTCGCCAAGATCGAGGCCGGCAACGTGCCCTTCCCCTGCTACGCCTACGGCGGCACCACCAGCTTCCCGCCGGTGACCACCAGGTAATATATCAATCATGTTGTTGTTGCTGCCGACTTCACTTGCCGTAGTACGTTGATCTGTGTAGAGCCTCCTCCAGCTAGCGCGTGCATGTGTCGCCCGGTTGATGTGTGCGTGCATGCATGTTGCCATATTTTAACACTCGTGTGGCTTGCATTGCACACTGGTATATGCAGCATACAAATACAATAGAGCTAGGTAGAGAGTCACATGAGATCTAATCCTGATGCATGGCTCCTCTGCTTAAGAGGGATGGCATACAGTGCTGCCATGGCAGTGTGATAAGCTTTATTATTGCCAAGATATATGTAGTAGATAGATCTTATCTTAGCCCTTCGAAATAGGCCATCATGGGCGTACGTTGAGTTGCACAGCCAGCCATACACACATTGTATACGATCAAGAATATACGACAGACGCATTATTGTTCGTCTCAAAATAAATAAATGGCATATATATACTACGTCTCTGCCAGTGTCTGGCATCTACCGCCTTATACAGTATTATAATTATTTTTTGAATGGTTTACAATAGCTTAATGGAACGAATAAACGCACTCCTCCATTGCATGCATCTTATTAATTCATTATTAATTTTCTTCGTGGTTTTGCAGGTCAAAGTATATGAAGTTCTAGCGGTGAAGAAGTCTAAGACATGGCGCACTGAAATATACTTCTGTGGAAAAGGCTGCCATGCAAGTTCTAAGGAAGAAGTGCTCTAGCTGCAGCACATTGCTCTCTACCATCAGTGGAATGTTCAAGAAATGACTAGTACCAAGGAAAATGATCCATGATCAAGAAAATAATAGGACCGTGCTAACAAGAAATTGAGCTCTTGATCTATGTAGACCAGACGATATTATTGTAACATAGTGTACATGTGCTTAAAATAAATACTACCCTGTTCCAAAATTTTTGTTTGATATTTCTATTAGATTTGATCATTCGACTTATTCAAAAGAAATATCATATATTTTGTTGAAATATGGTTTATTACTAAAGGAACTTAAACATAATTAATAATTTTGTACATTTGAACTAATATTTTGAATAAGATGAATAATCAAACATAACAAAAAAAAAAGACAACGGTGACAACAGTTTTTAGAACGTTGGAAGTAACAATTAAGCTTCCAGCCATTGTCTTTCCATTGATGTGAAGTGGGAAGATAATCCACACGCTGAACTCTAATGAAAGTTGGATAATAGGGGTCTCAGACTGATGCCAAAACTACCACACAGACCTCCAAGCTATAATCTTATCGACCACCACAATAATGATTTGGCATCGTTTGGTTCACCAACTAAATTGATTCGTGCAACATACTTGTTGTAGCCTCCTTTTTTTTGCAAGTAAGGCAAAAACATTTTCATTCATATGAATTGCAATTAGACTAACCCAGTAGCTAGGGCTGCCAGGCCGATCAATAGACATCACCAAGCTTAGGAGGATATAAAACAAGGTGAAAAAGGCACAACAACAAAGAACACAATTGTCGTTTCGAAAACTTGCTAGAACAAACAATTTAGGGAGGTAGCCTCTCAAAGCCTCAAGAACCTGGTCACCTCGGTCAAGGCACTTAATTACACGTCTTAACCAAGACCTACATCTTTATCAACATGTCATGTACCACCTTGATGACTAGCTTTCAAGATTTAATTTGTCACCCGATGTTGGCTAGATTTATAAAATTTTCATTGCCCGTTGCAAGAACAAGTACCTATAGTACACTCCTAATTAATTTTGTAAATATTGTGGTAGAGCATGCATTTACCGTGTTACCATCACACATATATTGCCTGGGGAAATATTTACTTCAACATGACAAAGGAGCTCTTCTAGAAGAAAATAAGAAGGGAGAACAGAATCATATTGATCACGTCATGAGAATTTTGTGGCTCCAAGGATCGAGGCTTTATACAACAAGTAGCCTAAGAATTTTGACGTGCAAAATTTTCATCTTGACCTCGGGTACCATTCTGATCCATATGTGATATGTCGGCGAAAATAACTACATACTTTTGATATGCTAAAAATTCAGATTGAACGGAAATGGCAGGCAATAATTTCTGTCAATGCTGTGAGCCAAGTGCTAGGCCGAGAGATGCCTTGTTAATTAACGTTGTGAGTGGGCCTGTGCACCAGATTTTTCTTCAGATGTTCCTGAATCAGCTAATAAAGGCAGGAACACAAGCGCACACACAGGGCATAGGGGAATAACCTTTCACTAATCACTGAAAAGATAGAGTTTGATTCTTCTTTTCACTACCTTCAAAATTAAGCGAGGAAATTATTCATCGCAAAAAAATCAAGGAAATTATTCAGCAGCATTGATGACAGAGTCATGCATATGCACCAAAAGGTTGGAGTCAGATTGCCTGATATTATTATTCTCTTGCTGAAAAGCAAGATATGTATGCCCGTCGATCTTCTTACCACACGCCCGCCCCTTTCTAGTGATGGAATCCAAATCTTTTGCAACTAGCTATTTGGAGACAGCGATAGAAAGTTCATTCTGAGCAAATAATTGTATATGTATAGCTGGCTCCTTTTAGCCGTTGAGTGTCGTCGTAACCACGAGAGAGTAAAATCTACACGCGGAGAGGCGACGAATGAATCTTTTATCAAGAGGGACAGATGCCGAGTTGAATCAGGACGTGACCGGAGAGAGCCAAGAGATAGAAAGCTAGATCCCCCACTTCTCGGGGACAGAAATCTTTGTTCCTTTCCTTCCTCACTCCCTGGCTTAGTTTTTCCTCACTCCCTGGCTTAGTTTTTCCTCACTCAGTGGGCAGAATCTCCCAGTAATAAGCTGCACTGCGTTCCCCCATGAGGCCTATAAGTAGCACCCCCTTACCTGACTTCTCCTCTCATCAGCTCATCATCACCGCCGCTTCCTCTTGAGTCTTGAGTGAGCCTCAAATATCGCTCGTCAGTAGCTCATCAGCTCAAAGGAAGGAGAGGAAGAAATGGCGTCGCTGTCGATGAACGCGGTACGTGCGCAGTGGACGCCGAAGCAGAACAAGCTGTTCGAGCAGGCGCTGGCGGTGTACGACAGGGACACCCCTGACCGGTGGAACAACATCGCCCGCGCCGTCGGCGGCAAGTCCGCCGAGGAGGTCAGGCGCTACTACCAGCTGCTGGAGGAGGACGTCAAGCACATCGAGTCCGGCAAGGTGCCCTTCCCAGCTTACCGCTGCCCCGGCGGCTACGAAGCCGACAGGTTCCTACACTATACGCTCCTCATGATTGCATATAGCAAAATTAAAGGATATATAGAATCTGCCCTTAATTTAATTTTCTGATGAACTGAGCAATTATAATTTGATCTCTGCAGGATGAGGCAGTTGAGGATCTAGAGGAGATCGAATAGAGGACGACGATGTTCGAGAAGAGAATGAAGTTGCACATATGTATATATGAATATATGATTACAGGGACAACATGCTGCATGGTCCATGCGACGCAAGGATGGAACAGCGAATCAGATGCATGCACGTTAGCCCACTAATAATTACTACTATACTAGTTGTTAGTAGCTGCGAGTACTATACGCGAGATTGACCCATCGGTCGATCTCCCTGCATGTGTCCCGTACCACGTACTCGTATTTTATGTATTATACCTTAATTTGCTCCACCTGTATATGTACACTATCAATCAGTCAAGAAGAGTACAAAATTGTTATTAGATAACGCATTTCTACCATGTGTTCCATTGCTTCAGATGTTTTCTTTATCAGTATAACGGTCTGCTGAACATGGACTGTCACTGAACAAGAATTCTTGACAAGTGAATTGCAGCATGGGCCATACAGGACCGGATGTGCGCGCAGCACAGTTGCAAAACGGCCCAAATGTGCTTTAGGGTGGAAGAGCTGAACAAGGCCCACAAGGCTGCGAGCAAGCCCAAATAGGCCCCAACTCCTATCCCACCACCATCGCCGGTACAGAGCCTGACGCCGGCAACTCGCGCGGCAAAACCCCAGTGTTCCCCGCCCACCTCTCTCTCGTGATTTCCGTCCCCCAACTCGTCGACGAACCACCGCCCCGAGCAGTGCCCTCCCCACCGTCGCACGCGTCATGCGATCTGCCGGGCTTGCCACGTGGCCTAGGCGTGTCAACCTCTGCCTCTGCGCCCTCCGCCCCGAGGCGATCTCTGCCGCCGCCGGAAGCAACCAAGCCCTTCGTCCCGGTGATCCGATTTGACCTCCGAGGACGCGATCCCGGTTGATTCATCCGAACCGCCTAGTGGATGGACCGTCCCTTCCTAGGCTAACAAGGTGATTTACTGATTTAGGTAATTTAATTTGTTACGTCATTCATTTGTTTGGGTGCGCTAGGTCATCACATAGTTGTGCGAGGTGTGTAATTTGGTCTCGAAAACCTGTTGCTATGTGATAGCGGAAGTTGGATTGATGCTGGGAGAGGATTCTCCTTCACAATTATAGTGGAGGTTATTACCTGTTGGTTCACGTCCTCGCGGAATTAAGGACATGTCCTGCTAACTGGATCAGTTTTAAGTTGTTGATTGGTGGCTTCAAATGTCTAGTTTGTGGATTGGTGGCTTGAAATGGGTGGGTTATCAATGAATGACAATCAGGGGACATCATGTATTGTTTTCAGTTTTTGATTTGGACATTGAATGCTTTGTATCCAGTCAGGATATATAGGAAGCATGATCAACATGCGGTTTCTTTTGCAGGTGAGTGGTCTATGGCATGTGGTTTTGGCCAGAACTGTTTCCTGTACAAGCATTTCTAGCATATGACTATGATTTATTTGGGAATCGATTGTCTTGGTCAATATATGCTTATGTGCTTTTCAACAAAACTTATGTTTAATTTCTATATGACCATACAATCTTCTCAATAAATTATGAATGAGGAGGAAATTGATTTCTATGGTTAATTAGATGGATATATCAGTACTCCAATTCTGTTATCATTTCTTGAAGGCAACTTTGCCAATAAATGTCCCAAGTAGCTGGTTACACTTGGGCTGCTGCTCGTTGGCTATACAGCGGTAGCCATGGGTTGATTACGATTTCTTTTATAATTACTTATTATACGGGTTTATGATCAATCTGACATGTTGCACATTTATGTTAATTCTAGTAATCAAAGTATAATTATGTCGATCAAAGGTACAATACAATTATTTTTGGTTGATGAACAATAAACTGTCTGATAGATACTGGCTGTGCTTTTGAAAAAAAATTATGTGGTTATTTATGCTTGTGAAAAAAACAGAACACTTGGATATTTATGCTTATGCTCGATGAATTACACACGACACAGGCGTTGGCACACGGCATATACGCGCTCTCCCATAGTGATGGAAAACCTCTCACCCTTGTTTTCTATGTGCATAAAACCAAATTATCGAACTGTTATATATTGTTTAGAAACTTTATGACAACTGTTAACTGGCCAGTGTTAAAGAGTCAGTGCCTTAACTTCTCGGTGATTTTCTAAGTCGGGTTGTACCTTCAGCTCCTTTAATCCAAAAGCATCTTATATGCTTGTGACTGCCTGACTAGCATTTTGGTTATTAATTGTTCACATTTAGAAGCCTATCATTAATCACTGTATCAGTACCTTTTTTTTATAGAAATCTTCTGATGAAACTCCCATATACCCAATTTTATCCATGTAGGTGTCCATGTTGGGGGCAAGAATAATGCTTTTATTCTCAGAGAATTCTAATTTTTCGATTGAACCTCTAAAAAATCAGAACACATGTGAACTAGCTTTCTCAAAGACACACAGGTAACTTTTATATTTTCTGATGGTATGAAACTCATATTTGCTTAAAATTAGAATTGGTTAGAAAAATACATGTATATATTATTTTTATTAAAAGAGAAGTACACATATTACTTAGTGCAAGTGTGGGCTGTATAAACCTTTCTAGACAGTTCACTGAACTTTCTATTGAAGCAGTGGCATCAAAAGTACCTTTCATTGTGATTTTTTTGAACATTTCGATATAGAACGAACAACATGAACCAATGTTGTTTCTCTTGAATTCCAGATTTTTTATGAAATTGATTTTTTTGTTTAATGTGGGGATCCCCTCTACCCTTCCAATTTGCTTGAAAAAAATGTTATTCCTTTTGTTATGGTTATCAGTGATTAACCGTTGCATTTGAATACACAATAGGCAAGAACCCACAGTGTTGTATACTTTTACTACATATTTTGTAGCAAAATACGATGTTATGCCATTTTGTTGCATGATGTATTTTGTTTTCTCTTCTTTCTTTTGTTATAAAAAACAGAAGCAGCATATTCCGCGTGCACAACTCAGTTATCATAATCATCAAGGCATTAAATACAGAATTGCATTAATATTTACAGAGAATCACCCCTCGAGCACAAACAAGGAATAATTTCCTTTTAGACATCTAATAGCACTAAGGGACAGATCGTGGTAATTCCGTATTGCAAACTAAGGTTTCTGAAAATTACTTAGGTTGGAGATATATCACGAACATTCTCCTAAAGCAATAGTTATAGCTTGTGAGGTACATAATTCCATGAGTAATCCAGTCACAAACGTACATACTATGGCCATGAACATCTTCTGCTCTGGCCTTGTTTTAAGTTTTAACTTCCTCTGCGATATGACCGGCTGAAAGCTGCTGCAGATACAGACACAAAATTGGATCATGCCAGCCATGTTCCATTCTGACACGCGTCATGCACGATCTTCTGTTCATGAAAAAATAATCCTCCAGACTCGCATACTCACCACCAGCTGCAAGAAATTGGATTACAAATATGTAAGCCTTGTAGTAGTATGTAAGTGCAGGCATCACTTGTTGCAATTAACAAAGCTGCTATTTTTGGCTATGGTTCAACCACATGGTCTGCTACTGTAGTACGAAAGCTTTTCTTCTCATGTCCCTTAGCCCTTGGTGTAGTGTAGGTGTGCTCAGGTAAGCAAATGACCCACCGGGTCCAACGATTGGCTAAGAGTTTAATTAAGTACCCACATCAAAAGTCTAGTCCCTATATTCTTTGCATTGGATCTTCTGATGAGTTGTTTAAACTTAGTTTGTTAAGTGGTTAGTTGCCTAGGCAGTTTAGCGTGCATGATCTGGTTTCAAGGGTGTGAATTCTGTAATCCATCTCTCCTTCCATCCAGGAAACAGAAAAATTTGATTATTCAATTAATTCTACTCACAAAGATTACTAGTTGTCTTAGAGAGGATGTATGGCCTGCTGTTATCAGTTGTAGTCAGTATTTTTGGAAAGTATGGGGTCTGCATTTTCTAAAAATATTTGAAGCTTGAAAGTTTGAGCGGATTTGAGTTTGATTAGTTTGCACGTTGCTTAGGGACTTGGAGCCATAAAGGATTTGTTGGTCTGGCTTTATCAGTTGTCTAATGCCAACTTGCATGATGAACTTAGTTGATCTTTGCCCTTTAGTTACTCGTGAGAATATGATCAGATCCTACCTTTTCTGTTTGCAGATTCAGCATATTATATCTATACAAGTAGTCAAGGATCCATTTTTTTTTTGAAAAATATCAGTGCAAAGATCAGCAAGGTACTCCTTTTTTTTTTTGCTGCGCTAGCAATTGTGTAGTCCTTTTCCTGAAAATATAACTTGCAAAAATATCTACTGGTTTATTTCATGTGTAGAGTTTGAGTTGCAAGTCCTCCAGCGGCTTTTTTTCCTTAAAAAAAAACTAATCCCAAGGCATAGGAGAACATGTTTGCTGTTCAAAAGTGGCATTTTCTTGCAAATCATATCGGATGGGTGTGCTTTCAGATAGGAGCATGGCTTTATTGTGTCAGTAGAACAGTTGAGTAGTTGTCAGTCCGTCCATTATAAAGCAAGTTTGTCTTAAACCAATGGAAGAGAACCTGCCAGAAAGGTTATTGAGGGAGCAACAGCTCTGCAAACAGGGTGCCACTGTATTATGTTTAGACACGCAAGCACAGGCCAAGGCCATAATCTCTTCTTCTTGAATAATTCAACCTCTTGTATTATTATCAATAAGACCTGTCAGAAGCTCTTATGAAAAGACAAAACAATCAGAACTGATAAGACTGGTCATTCAGTGTGCACCATGATTGCCTAAAGTTCAACAATTGCTGCAGAAGTCCAGAAGTACCCCATGCTGTGTCACACAGCTAATCTATTTTTCTGGGTACAAATTATCTCCCCTGTACCTGATTGTGTAAGTGAAGTCAAAAGATATTAACAATTGCGATCTAAGAGATCCAGAGGACCAAGGATTTTTTAATTAATGTATTTATTATTTTCTAATTAACTTGATCTATGTGATTGAGACGCTAGCGTCATATTGACCTGAATTGTGGTACCAAACTGAGTATTACAGTATCACTCATGCTAGTATCATGATGTTTTGTATCTTGATTTTTTTATATTTTGAGACATAGCACTTTCATAATTCTTTTTTGAAAATGAATACTCGGGTTATTACTAACCATATATTTTCCTCTATCCAAGGTTTAGATGTCTTACAACAGGGAGAAGCCAGAAAAACATGCAAATGGGCCTCCGATTACATTGTTTATACATGATATGATGTCTCCAAGATGGTTAAGTCAAACACATCATAAAACAATTCTTGCAAAGACACAACTCTAGATTTTTCGAGATAACAGCACATTTAGCAATTATTAAGCAGGCTTTGGCAGAGCCAGGAGGCTGGCATGCAATCAACGTGCCAAAGCAGTCCTAATCAAGTTAGCAGATGCATGGTACCACACAATTGCCATATGTGAAAGGAGGTTAGTCACTACAAACATTAGTAAAACTAGCTTAGTTATTGGCAGGAAAACAAGATAATTATAGAGCTGCATGCAAATTATGCAGAATTTAAACCCCCGTCACAAGCTCGCCAAGCTGCTTGTTTTTGCAAGAACTTATGTATAGTATATGTTGTTTAACTTAACAGTGAAAAAATCTGAAAGAATAACAGGTGCTGCGTTGTTTTGTAATTGGAACCATCTTATGTACATCATTTAACATCAGTTCCCTTCGTCAGTTGAGGTCTCTTCCAGCAAAAGGCCAAGGAAGCGTGTTGTTGACTTTGCTATTGCTTCAAAAAATGCAGCTGGTAAGTCACAAATAAGTCAATTCCTACAGTATGAACTTTTCAACTGGTTTGACGACACTATCCAAATTTAGCACATCTGGGCATATAGTGGTATCCTGTGTTTTTCATGTCCTTTTCAACGAGTTCGACGACAGTATCCAAATTTAGCAATTAGCCTTGGAAGAAAACTGGATAGAAAAAATTTATTTGCTAGACTCGTCCAAAAGTGGACTGACTAGGATGCACATCAAGAACACAAAATCGTGTGATGCTAAGTTTCTCATTATCCCTTTTTTTTATCTGTTTAGCAAATTTTCTTGGAGGGCATTCATTACATCCTTATCTGCCTCTCAGTACAGTCTCATCTCTTGCAGCATGGGCCTCACAATTTCATGAAGGGAAATCCTTGTATCCTCACAATTTCCGTATATGATGGAAACGACAGAAGCCATGTGACAAAGCCATACCCAAAGAAATCGAGACCTGAAGCTCCAGCCCTCCATTAAAGGAATCAGGTGACTCTTAACTCCATGCATGTCAATAATGTGACGCATGTAGAGCCAAGTACAGCTTAACTTCCATCGCAACAGGAAAGTACATATGGAATTGAATGGCTAAAAAACACAGAAGAATGAACATTTGATGGAACCTCAACCTTTTCCCTGCAAGTATCACAGATAATACCAGAACTTGCATTCCATGCGAGCATTCTTCTCCGGTACTCTTCTACTAGTAGTATCCATTAAGTTACTAATCCTTGAAGAATGTATTCCTTGTCAGTGTGGCCATTAGTTTATGCTTTGTTTTAAGCTTGAACTAGATGAAAATACTGCATCATCATACTTAACAAGCTAATGACCAACAGATATGAGCAAAATAGAGACAATTTCAAGTGGTTAATTAGTCTTATTGCTCGAGAGGTCAAATAATGTAGTAGCTACAAGGCGTGCACAGTAACTCCTCTGAATTGATCCCCCAACTAGGAACAGAAGAAATCAAAGGCAAGAATTGTGAAGCAAAAAAAGGCTACAAAAAATGAAGGATGAGGTGAAAGCAAAAACTGAAGGATAAAGAGAGAGAGAGAGAGAGACCTCCTCTTGTTTAATCCCATGGCCTCTTCGGGAGTGATAAAAAAAATGAGGCAGGGATTAAGCAAATGCTGGTGGAGCTGCGTGCTGTCTCCTCCGATGGCTACTGCGGCTGCTGCTGCTGTTGTTGGGATTGGGATTGTTGCTCCTGCTGCTGCGGTTGTTGCCTCCTGCTGATGTGCTTGTTATTGTGCATCCAGACCTTGAAGACCTGGCGGCGCACGCCGACCTGGGCGCAGAACTGCTCGACGAGCGCCTCGTCCTGCTTCTGCATCCGCCAGCCCAGGCGGTCGGCGAAGGCGAGCATCTGGTCCTTCTGCTCCGGCGTGAACTTGGTCCGGAAGCGCTTCCGGCGGGGCGGCTGCTGATGCTGGCCCTGCGGCGGCGGGCCCCGCTCCTCGCTGGAGGACTCGGTGGTGGTGCCGCCGCTGCCGCTGGGCGTGCCCTGGTACGGGAACGCGTAGTGGGGGTTGTACGGGTGGGGCGGCGGCGGCATGAGCAGCGGGACGCGCGTGGCGGTCGGCGGCGTGACCGGCGGCGCGGGGAGCTGCAGCAGCTGGCGGCGCTGGTGGCCGTCGTCCTTGCGGTGGAAGCTGCGGTGGCAGCCGCAGGCGGCGCACTTGAGCCCGTCGGCGTCGTCCCCGGGCATGAACTCCCCGCAGCCGTCGACGACGTGGCCGCCCAGAGTGGCGGCGTGGTTGCGCAGGCACTCGTGGTACCTCACCTCCGTCGCAGGAGCCCCGTTCCCGGAGGAGGAGGAGGCGGGCGGCGTGGCCATCTCGCGGGCCGGTTCCTCCTGGCCCCGGAATTCCATCAGCACATGCGGGAGACCGGGCGGCCGTGAGAGCGACTCCTCTCTCTTTTCCCTCAGCTTAGCTAGTCGCTTCGAACCAACCAAATGCTCGTTGCTGCTAGTACTCTATAGTGGTTGCTTTGCTTGCTGCTTGCCGGGTATCCGTCCGTCCGTCCGTCAGCAGCCGTGTGGTGTGGTTGGCTTTTGTGCTTTTCTGCGTGTGTGGTGTCTTGCCTTTGCTCCTCCGTCCCTCCGGCTCTGTCTCTCTCGCTTGGGAAACAGACGGCGATGCAGTGCTCTACCGACAGCGGCGGAGCTCACCGCCCTTCCCGCTCCCTGCATCCCGGGCCCACCCCTCTTAATTATTCAACCGTCCAGGTAACCCTGCTGTAGCCACGGCCTGAGCTTGATGGCCGTCGATCTGGACGCTCATCAGGGAACAGCGCCTAGTCTAGTCCCCTACTAATGCTTGATTGATGCCCGGTCCGGAACTTTGGCAGCGTCAGCCTGGCCCTGGCCATCATTCTTCTACGCCTCCATCACGGCCGGAATTGTCCCTTTCGCAAACGCTTTCGGGGTATTCATGACTTTTTTTACTACCGGGTGGTAGATAAAACATGATACTTTCCTTTGTAAGAGAAAAGTGGTATATCTATGCTTTTTTTTCCCACAGAAAACATGAAGTTTTTTTCCTTTCATTCAAGGCAAGAAGTGTTCAAGTACATGTGAAGTCCATATTTCCTTCGTTACATATTTGTAAGTGTAGCTGATGGACATATAGTACTGTTAGCACAATATTTACACATGTTCATATCCATTATCGGCTAAAACAAAAGTTCATGTGTGTGATTTCTTCTGCACCTCGAGGTGATGCGAAGTAGTACTACTTGTACAAGGGTGAATGTAGTTAGTAAAATTTGCTAGAGGACAGCGAAAAAACTGACTTTTGCTGTCGGACAATGAAAAAAATATGACTAACAGTTGTTTTTTAGTGTCCATGAGACATGTCATATTGTCCTACAGCAATGTTACTGGCCAATGTCACGCTAGCCAATTCTGCCACGTATCATTGACCCACTCGTAACAAATAGATATTCAATTAATGCTATAAGTTGCCTATGAAAATCGTGATATGAAACTATGCATTGAGAGAGACCATTTCATACTTCAAAGTAAATCTTCAAACCTCGATGTTGTACTCTCGGAAACAGTGAAATGAAACTTTGCATCGTGACTCGTCTAAGACTGACTTCAACAATAGCAGCCATTTTTAAGAGGCATATCCTAGTTTGCCTGACATGTACAGTGTAGAGGAGGGAAGGCAGAATACTACGTCTCCAACAGAGACAATGCTTTTTCCTCGTGCTCACCAGCGCTGCTTGTCGAATGCATAGCAGGAGAGAGAAGATTCATTTTTAGCTCACCTCTCTTCTCACAATGCAAAATGCCTCCTTCTTTACATGTTCTGTTGGAGCTCGATTCCGTGATGCACAGTGCTACAGGTGAGGCACATATGCATTTACATATCATCGTTGAAGTCAGTCTAGAGGAGCCGTAGCACCATACAGTGACCTAAGGAGGGAGGTAGGACAAAGGAGGTACACGAGGGCCTACCTCTTGAGGGTCTTTATGCAAAGCTCGTGTACTACAAGTTTCTGTGTGCTCGTAATGATTTTCGAGCAATGGTTATTCATGCAAGCTTATATAAAATGTGTGCGCGTGTGCCAGAGGAGTCATACTCCACCAATTTGTATTGCTAATTTTAACCACGATATTAGCTGTGACTGAATTTTTCAAACAGTTGAAAAAGCTGGCATCTAGGGAATTAGCAAAATGTTGTGGACTAAAATCGGTCAGTCACCCAAAAGTCATCGTTTCTTAAAAGGTTGGTGGAAACTTTCGGTCAAAAAATACGGATCCTATAGCGGCTGCATGTACGTTTACATTAAAAGGTTGGGAACACAACTTCACAAGAGCGATCCATGCAAGGTTGGGAACACAACTTCACAAGAGCGATCCATGCACGTTTACATTAGTCACAAAGAAGGGGACTATAGCTTATTACAGCAAACTATATTGAAGCTAATATAAGCTGGTCACTTGCTTCAAGTTGAAAATAAGTAACCTTATTACAGCAATTAAGATGATATGCAATCAAACTTTTTGTTCACAGAAACGATTGCAAACGAACGCGTCGGCTAGAGCTCCCGAAGTCGGCGGTGCCAATAATAATGGCATTCTCCCCTGCCACCCAACTCGCCGCCGACGTCACGGGCATTTCATCTTCCCCTCCTAGTGCAGGCACCGAGGCGTCATCGTACCGTGCTTGGAAGATGACATCGAGCTCTCCGGCGAGCAGCTTCTGCCTCGCCGCCCCACGGCGCAGCTTCCCGGACGTCGTCTTGGGCACGGCGCCGGCCTCCACCAGCACCACCCAACTTATCCTCAAACCTTCTTCTGTAACACGGCAGCCCTTATCCCGTCGCACATTCCCTTGTGATCGTGGATGCCGCTTCCGCCTTTCTGCAGCTCCGCCACGACGACCGCTATCTCGGCGTGCAAAGGCGACGGTATCGTGAAAGCCGCGACGCAGCCGCCGCGCAGGCGACCCGGCGGCGCGCTGGCGTAGGCCGCCGTCTCGACGTAGTGCGCGTGCACGCGGCGGCCGGCGTCGAGCGAGACGACGATGACGTCGGCGCTCCGGCCGAGGACGTACAGGTACCGTTCGGTCGCTCCGCCGTTGATGATCACGCCGCGGTCACCCGTGCGCACGAAGCACGGGCTGGCACGGCCGGGGAGTCTGGCGCAGAACACCTGGCGGGTCGCCGACGGGTGGGCCAGGTAACCCGACGCGTTGCTCGGCGAGGACACCCATACCTCGCCCTCCACGCCGTCCCGCACAGGCTCGCCGGTGTCCTCGTCCACGACGACGACCTCGATCTCCAGCTCCGGTGCCGGAGACAGCCTCGCCGACGGCAGGAGCTTCTTGTAAGACGGGAAGTCGTCAGCAGAGCAGGAGCAGCCGTTGCGCCACGCGGTGGACACGAACGTGCAGTTCTCGGCGAGGCCGTAGGACGGCGCGATGGACGCGGCGCGCAGCCCGTACTGTCCGAACGCGTCCACGAACTCGTCCACGATGGATTTGTAAATGGGCTCGTTGACCAGGATGAGGTTCCGCAGGCTGCCGAGCTCGAGCCGCCGTCGTCCGTGCGCCGAGCCGCGCCTGAGCACGAGCGGCAGCGCGAACGAGGGCACGGGCGTGCACGTGGCTTCGAACTCCGTGACGAGCTCGAGCCAGACGCGCGGGCGGCGGAGGAAGGCTCCGGGTGACGCCAGCACGCACGTGGCGCCGGCGACCACGGTCAGGAGGAGGAACATGAGGCCGCAGTCGTGGTACGGCGGCAGCCACGACACCACCACGCTGCCCGGGCCCAGATCGTACGCCTGCCTCGCGGCCCGCACGTTATGGGCCGCTGAGCCCGCGGTGACCAGAACAGGCTTCGGCACGCCCGTCGCGCCGGACGTGTACTGGATCAGGTACACGTCCCGCGGCCCACAGCCCACGTATCTTGCCGCCGGCCCATCACCAATTCCCGGCTCCTCCAGCTCCAGCTCCAGCGCGTCGACGGCCAGCCAGTGCAGGCTTCTCAGCATGGCACCCAGCCGGCCGAGAGCTCCCTTTTCGTGACGGATTTAATGTAGTCGCTGTCCGCGACGGCGGCCTTGGGACTCGTCTGCGAAACGGCGCGCATGAGGTGCGCGTGCGCGGGGCCCAACAGCCCGGTTGAGTCAGGCGGTACGATGGGCACGGCGGTGAGCCCGGCGCGCTGGCACGCGAAGAGGAGCTTCACGAGGCGGAGCCCCGGCGAGGCCAGCACGAGGACGGTGTCTCCTCGGCGGAGCCTGCTTCCGGCGAGGAGGTTACGCGCCATGCGTTCCACGGCGGAGTTGAGCTCGGAGTAGGTCAGTGCGGCGCGTGACTTGTTGGCATCGTCGTCGTCGTCGGCCCAGATGAAGGCGGGCTTGCCGCTGAACGCCGGCAGCGACGCCCACACCGGGAGGTACCGGTCTACCACCGGCTGGTCAGGGTAGCACGGGTCGTAGTTCTCGGTACACATGACGATGCTCCCGCTGCTTCTTGTTGTGCCACGTGTGGAGTGAGACATACTAGTATGCCTGTGCGATGTGTGCCGCACAGGTATTATTCCTCCGCTGCTTATATAGTGGGCGACGAGATCGATCCACGGCGATGCAATTTATCTCGCTTTCACTCAAAAACAACGACGACGCAATCCGTCTCCTCCTTGATTATCTAATACGTAGAGAAAGAAATGACGATGCATTTCGTTCAAATCCCAGTCCTGCAAGTTACCATCTCGGTTCAGACCGCAAAGTATAACGCCGGTGACGTGGGTGAAAGCAAAGTGCAGGCTGGCGCCGCGGGCAACGAGGCAAAACGACCTTGTTGTTTTCTCCTTGGGCGTGTGAATATCTGTGAGCATATCCCCTTCTGCTACCTTACCTTCTCCATGTCATTCTATGTTCAGGCCAAAATCGTAACATTATTTGAACGAGTATACCCACAACCTACCCTTTCAAATCAAGATGGAATGTGAATATCTGGAGGATACGCGCTAGCAGGTGCCGTATGAATCCGCCGTTGATGCCAAGGGAATAACAAACGAATAACAAGAGAGGTGATGAGAGAATTCGGTATCTGTTTGAGTATATTCGTGGCCACAGATTAAGTGTATTACCAAGTGATCAAATTGTGCGTGCCCTGGCATGCTGGTGTTTATCCGATTGCCTGATTGCGCATCCCGGTAGGGTCAGCTCACGGCCACGGATGCCAAGGACCATCTCACCTGAATCATGACAGCACAGTGCGTTTGCATGACGGAGCTTCATTTTGTGACCACTCATATAGCTGGCATGAACACAACTGCAGATAGTTTGGGTGAATGCAAAAACAGGGACTCAGGGGCTCAAAGACTAATGACAGTGAGAGGTACTAGCACGAGACGAACTTCCAGTGACAACGTCAAAGACCAACGCCTTTGCAATTGCAATTGTTGCATACAGTTGCTCCCTTGCCTTTACAGTATGCCTGAAGCCCTAAACCCATTGATCTGGTATCATACAGAAAAATGATCCGCTCTACTAATGCTCATCCTTCTTGAACTGTGCAACACCAGGTCACACGAATACAGCAACCTGAGCTGTATATTGTGATAGCACAATACATTTATATAGTTTACCAGCGCAAAAGTCACTGAAGAGATCAAAACATCCACAACCATGACACAACCACAACAAAAATACACTGAACGGAAATGCCATAATACCAATGCTACTTTTTTACTGGATTGAATAATCACACCATGGACAATGCTATTATATCCAATTAAGCAATATCAAACCTTTTAAGGAAGCGGTTGGCAAGGAAAAAGGTTCAAGGTACCCAAAGTTTTTTTTTCCTTTGGTGGCCCTTGCCCCTTGAATAGAGTTATATAGAGGCTGCCAGTCATCTTCAACCTCAAGCTGGCTGCCTCATCTTCTTCCCTCAGGCTCCCTAGCCCCTTGCCTACCACCCTGCCTCGACGAGGGAGGGTGTCACTGAAGCGTCATGCCAGCAGGTCCACCAACATGGTGCTCCAGCGATGCTCTACACCATTGAGGCAGCCGCTTAGTTGTTGCCTCCTAAAAGGAGCCACACTGGAGCCCAAATCTCCCATCCCTGAACCCTAAATCATCGACAGAGAAACTAAGCTGGATATGGAGAAGAAGACGGTATGTCTAAAGCCCAAAGTGAGGGGACAAAAAGTGTTGGGACTTTGGGAGTGCAAGAATCACCTGATTGGATTCCCCTATATTATTTCAATTCTAAAATTGCATCCTATTTCTCAACAGATATGTTATGTTCTAATAGCGGATCCAAGCAAATCTAAGTTTAGCATACATTGTCATCAAACACCCTTGGAGGAATTCTTGTGTTTAGCATGCTCAATAAATTTACGATGGGGAAACTGACAGCAACTCCACATGGGGATAACTTTACAATGCACTAAGATAGATAACCACAATCTTGACATAATTTAACACAGATAAACAACAATTCGATAATTTAGATAGTTCCCAATCAATTTAGATAGCATTTAAATGCTACACATATGTCTCCTCTGCCAATTAGGAACCATGATGTGCAATGGAACCAATCAATTCAGGGCCAACCATCCATCTACTAAGATGAAGAACTAATGAGCAGATCGGTACCGAATTCAGCGCATCTCTGGAAGTATCTGAAGGGGGTCAATCATTTGGATGAGCGGCTGCTGCTGTTCATGATGCTGGTGTTGATGTTCCTCCTCCTCCTGCTCCTGGAGCATCAGGTGCTCATCACCAGTAGGGAGTGAGAGCGATCCAACAGGCACCGGCTGCGGTGCCTTGGATTCTATGAGGCGCCACATGTACCAAGCTCCCACGGAGCGGTACGGGCGCCACCGCTCGCATAGACCGTCCATCTGCGACGGCCTTGGCACATCTTCAAGTCCGTAGAGCATCTGCACGCCCTTACGCACACCCAGGTCGGCGGAGGGGAGCACATCGGGGCGCGCAAGCGAGAAGATCATGAACATATGAACGCTCCAGGCCCCGATTCCCTTGACCATGGTGAGCATGGCGGCGAGGGAGCGGTCATCCATATTGACGATGGACGCATCGGAGAGGATCCCGTTGACATACTTGCGGGCGAGGTCATGGAGGTAGGACGCCTTGCGCGGGGAGACCCCGATCTGGCGGAGCTGGTGCGGGGTGAGCGCGAGAACAGCGTCGGGGACGACGCCGGCCTCGCCGCCGAGGAGCGCGAGGAATCGGGAGTAGACGGATGCGGCGGCCTTGAAGGCGAGCTGCTGGTAGAGGATGGATCGGACGAGGGAGTGGAACGGGCGGTGCGGGCAGTGGAACGCCGGGGGCTCGTGGGCGTCAATGACCGCGGCGAGAGTGGGGTCGGCCTCGCGCAGGTGGCGGATGGCGGCGGCGACCTCGCCGACGGTGGAAAGGGGCGGCCCGGACGGGAGAACGCCGGGCGAGGCTTTTGGGCGGGTTGGAGGCGGAGAGGGCGGTGGTGGTCTTGGCCTTCCTGGGGCGCGAGGTGGCAGACTTGGCGCGGGAGGTGGATGCGGCGGCGGGGGCGGGCGATGCGGCGGGGGCGACGGGGACAGGGGCTGGGGCTTGGGCTGGGAGAGAGATTGCTCGCCCATGGAGATGGAGGTAGGAGGACGGTGGCGTCCTTGACTTTCTCGCCTGATTCGGGCTAGGATTGGGGGTGTTTGTGGTATTTTCGAGCTCTGCGAGTGAGGTGCTGCTCTAGTCGGTGTGGGGAGAGATTGGTCATTGGACCTCTGCTTTGAGTGAACTACTGGCAGATTTTGCTTTTTTTCACATTTGGACATAAAAATAACTGCGAATGCTTTTCAAAGTGTGATTTTCAGTTGATGTACAAACTTCGTCCAAGTTTAGGGGTGAAGATTCTTCAGCGAATTCCATAGTCTTCGACCTTTGAGACGGTGGAGGCGGCGGGGCACCTCATCGTACGCACTGGGAGATGGTGTCAGGGAGCTCCACAGTCGGCGAGTTAGTGTGGGACGGACTCAAGAATTTAGCGTGGTGTAGATGAGTGCGGAGCATGACCTGACGTAGAAAAAGGAAGGACCGTAGATTTTAGATTGTACGACCGTGGTCGTCTATGGAAGAGATATATTGATTTCAACGCATGAAAATTAGAATTTTCCTGAAAAGACATGATCTTTGGTCTTAATTTTGTGGTGTTCTAGTCTATTGTAGAATCAATTGATTTGGTTTGATACAATTTTGTAATTTTCATAATAAAAATGGAAAATCCTCCAAAAATGTGTGAATGTTTGATTTGTTACTAAGTTTTCTTTTGCAATTCGCGTAGTACATTACTCATAGGCTCAATTTTTTTATGGATTTCACCACATGAGAGTCAAAAGTTTATCAACTTTTTAAAGTAACATGCGGTAAAATAAATTGTTTATATATCTTCTAAAATTTCAGATAATAATGATTTTTTTCTTAAATGTCCACAAACTAGACTGGTACAAAACATAAGTCCTGAAAATATCAATGGCAGATCGCCTAGATTCTCTCTGATCTAATTGAAACAATACTTTTGTGCGTGTGGAAAAATATGAAAATTCATTTCATTGTACCACATGTTTTAATAATACATATAATTTTTTAGAAAAACCGGAATTAGCATATGAGGATTGAGGAGTAGAGTTATACACGCAAGCACCGAAAGAGAAGCACGCTGGACTCCCTATCCCGTCCAGCGCATCAGATCTCTTTGCGGACGACACCGCGCAGAAAACCCACACGAACCGGGCAAGAAATTAAGATTACCAGCCTGTCTGTTCCCTGTCTCTTTCCGTCTTCCTCCTCTAATCAAATCCCGATCAGACCACGGGGCCGAAAAACGCCGCAGCGCAGAGTAACACAAGCGGCCGGTCCTTTGCTCTCCTTCCGCGGGATCCTCCACCCGCCGCTCTTCTCTGCCATTCTATCTGGAGGGCGATTGGTTTCTTTTCGTTTGGTAAGTAATCGAGCCTTGTTGGATGTATGCTAGCTACGGATTTTTGTGCAATCCAATCCAATGCTTACTATTCCGAATCCTTTGATCGGTGGTTCAATTTGATTCATATTTTCCTTCCTCAGCTCCCAAGATCGTTCTTTTCAACCCGAGCGCTCACCGCATAACTTCTTGGTGCCCGTTTGAGGTGGATTCGAGCAAAATTTCGCGTTCAGAATGAGCTTCCGGGATCAGGAGAGCGGTGGGGAGGATGGGGGACGGTCATCCTCAGCGTCGGACCTGCGGAAGCCGCTCCTCAACACCGGCAGCTGGTACCGAATGCCGACGGCCGGGGGCATGGGCTCGCGGCAGTCCAGCCTCATGGAGCGCCTCGGCTCATCTGCCTTCTCGCTCCGCGACGCCCAAGTTTCCGCCGTGTTATGTACGCTCATCGTGGCGCTCGGCCCCATTCAATTCGGCTTTACGGCCGGCTTTTCTTCGCCAACCCAGGATGCCATCATCTCGGACCTCGGGCTCTCCCTCTCTGAGGTGATGTGCCCCTTCGCTTGATTATCTCATCAACGATGAATCCTCTTTCATGGTTAGCTTAGCTTATTTGACTTTGCATTCTTTTCTTGCGTGGCTGCAGTTCTCACTGTTCGGGTCACTATCGAATGTCGGGGCAATGGTGGGCGCCATCGCCAGCGGCCAGATTGCGGAGTACATCGGTCGCAAGGGGGTGAGATTTTCCTCTCGCTTGCTCTATTCTACATCAAAACAATTATGTTGTTATTGTCGCACACATTCAATGCAAGAAAAAATAGGTTATATTTTGAGTGCTCAATTGCTCATAGTAACAGAGCTATAGGAGAGAAAGAAAGGTGGCAACTTTGCTTGTGACAACCTGGAGAGTTCTTCTTGTGATCATTTCTTGCTAGAAGTGAAATCACTAATTGATATGCTTTTGTTGGTTGTCTTGTAGTCCCTCATGATTGCTGCAGTTCCAAATGTTATCGGGTGGTTAGCAATATCATTTGCAAAAGTAAGCTTTCATTACCATCTTTGTTCATTCTTCATATTTTTTTGCTTCGTCCAGCGTGGTGGTAATGTTGTTCTTGTCTTATTTATCTCTTAATTGGTTTATCCAGGATTCATCATTTTTGTTTATGGGCCGGTTGCTAGAAGGATTTGGAGTTGGTGTAATATCCTACACAGTATGCCGCCCATTTCTACCTCTCAATGAATTGTTTTTCTCATTACCAGAATAGTTACATTCATGATGTTCAGCCAACTTCAAATGTCTGCGACTCTGCATAATATTGAAAAAGTGTAAAATGTCACTCTTCCTTGATATATCAATAGGAAAACCTGCATTTTAAATGAAAAAATGTATTTTACAAGTTCTTACAAAAGGAATAAGAATGAGCACATGTCTCAACTAATTGGAAACAAAACAAACTCTACTGGAGACGTAATAAGCCACTTAACTGCCAATGGCGAAGTGAAATAAAATACAGCTCGGACTTGAAAGAAACAATACTGTGAAAATCCACTGTTAAAATTAGGATTTACCTTTAGACTTTCCTGAGATAGATAAGTGGACTAGATCTGGATCCGTATCCAGAATGACTGTATCATGATTGTTTCAGAGTCAAAAATGATTAAACTAGCCTGTGCAGAAAACAAACAAAGAAAGAAGTTATTTACTGCTTTGTGATTGCTGGGTTGATTTGTTAGTTTTCTCAATATTGGGAAGTGAAGTTTCAGAACATGCAGCATGAATCATATGAACTTCAGTATTTCTCTCTTGAATAACTATAACATATAGTTTGGTAGCATTTCATTTTGTGTACACCACTTGCATATGCAAATTTTCTTTGGGTAAGGTAGTCAATGTTAAATGATATCATTATTTGTAGAAAGAAAAGGAAAAATAATAGGTACATGTTATTGACTTAGTTGCATATTCTTTAAAGTTCTTGAATCCGATGTTTCTAATCACGATGGAAATTGTGTTTCATTGTCTCAGGTACCTGTGTATATAGCAGAAATTGCCCCACAGGACCAGCGAGGTGCTCTTGGAGCTGTAAATCAGGTAACTTGAATTGATATATGCTTGGCCTGTCTTTTTGTTTGTCGATCTTTGTTTTTTCAAAGTTCAAACAGGTCCTTTTCTTTATCTCTCTTTGCAGCTCTCTGTTACAATTGGTATATTGCTGGCCTACTTTTTTGGCATGTTTGTTCCATGGAGAATTCTCGCTGTTCTTGGTATGATCTGCTAATTATTATTCCTTTGTGGGAAAAAGATCTTCCTAACTAATATCATTGTCTTGACTTATTTTAGGCATTTTACCTTGTTCGGTCCTGATACCTGGATTATTTTTTGTCCCCGAATCGCCAAGGTGGCTGGTAAGTGCTCTGTGGTATATTCTTTTGTCAGGTTTACGGCAGGACCTAAATAGAACAGGCTGTTGTTTCAGGCCAAAATGGGGAAGACAGAAGATTTTGAATATTCACTTCAAGTTCTGCGAGGATTTCAGACTGACATCACTGCCGAAGCAAATGAAATAAAGGTGCTCCATAATACAAACTTTAGTTTTGTTGCAATCAAGATATACATATGTCCACTAGTTCATTTGGAGTTTTATTTTGCACCAGTCAAGTTGTCAATTGATTTATTCGGCAGCATAGGGTAGCAATAGGAGATTTAAGTTGCATAATGCATAATTCTCCATCTTATTTACACAGAGATCAGTAGCATCTTCAAGGAGGAGGACAACAATCCGGTTCGCAGATATCAAACATAAGAGATATAGTGTTCCCCTTATGGTTAGTAGCCTGCTGTTGACTGCTTTCTGGACTGTGATTACACATTAATTTCAAATATTTTGATTATGGATTTAAATTCTTAGATAGGAATCGGTCTACTGGTATTGCAACAACTAAGCGGTGTCAACGGCATTCTATTCTATGCTGGAAGCATATTCAAAGCTGCTGGTATGTTCTCCTTATCTCGGAGCAAATAAATGCTTCAGGACTGAACCATTGCTTTTCTTCTGCATACTTTATGCTTGTGTGGAGGCCTATTGCATGATTACTTACTTCATATATATACAAAAAGATAACTATTGGTTATAACTTAGACTTCATCAAGTCCGACACTCTGCACAATATTGAATTCTCTTTCTTGGACAGGTATTACTAACAGCAATCTAGCAACATGTGGTTTGGGGGCTGTTCAGGTACTATTTATACTTAGATAAAGTTTGAGGGTATACAGGCTTCATATCACACATTTAATGGAATCTAATCATTTTAGGTGGTTGCTACTGGAGTGACAACCTGGTTGACCGATAAAGCGGGTCGACGGCTTCTTCTCATTGTCAGTTTCTAATCATCCAGCACATTTCTTTCTTGGGCATGCTTATGCAGTTGTGTTAAACTGTTAATTGTTGTGTTCATTTCAGATCTCTACTACCGGGATGACCATTACTCTAGTTGTTGTTTCTGTGTCATTTTTTGTGAAGGTATTGTCACCTCACAAGTTTAATAGGGGCATGTTATGGCTCGTAGAGCACTCTAATTATCTACTACCTCCAGGCTTAATTTGACTAACGTTGCTAAGCTGCAATTGAGCTAATCAATTCCATCAATTTAATAATGACGGAGTGGTTAATATGACAGTATTACTTCATGATGTCGTTATTCCTTCATATAACATCTTAGCTTCAATTGTCAAACAGGACAACATTCCTGCAGGTTCTCATTTGTATTCTGTAATGAGTATGCTTTCGCTGGCTGGACTTGTGGTTAGTTGCAGAACTATATTTATTTATTTTCCTTCTTGTTGAGAGAAGCTTGTTTAAGGCCTTATCTTTTGCTTCTCTAGGCATTTGTGATTGCATTTTCTCTTGGCTTGGGAGCCATTCCCTGGATCATAATGTCTGAGGTACAGTTTCCCCTCGTCACTTGTAATATTAAACAGAACTTAAATTAAATTGTTCCTGTATTATCTTATCCAGTTATCCTAATGTAATTGTTACAACCTTGCACTTGTCACTTTGTTCCCAGTTGGGATTTTTTTTTTGTCTTACACTATTTCTGTTTATCAAGACCCAAGTCAAGCAATATACCTTTTTCATTAAAGATTGAACTTAAAATAATGCAATCATCCTTATGGCTGGCCAACTAGTTGCTGATTTGATCTGCACAGGAGACCACAATCTTAATTTTACATGATATAATATAACAATCAATAGATTTATACTTGAAAATGGCAACGATCGGTCTTTATAGATACCAAGTTCTGGAGAGACCTATTTATCATAATTTATCCATTCAGATTCTTCCTGTCAACATCAAGAGCCTTGCTGGAAGTGTTGCAACACTTGCAAACTGGTTGACCGCATGGGCCATTACTATGACTGCGAGCTTGATGTTGAACTGGAGCAATGGAGGTATCTCTCTCCATCTTCCTTCAAACACACCTTTGCCTCGTAAATTGCGACATTGGCTCTCATCGTGTCTTGTTTTGATCAGGAACCTTTGCTATCTATACTGCGGTGTGTGCCATGACCCTTGTCTTCGTGTGCTTGTGTGTACCTGAGACCAAGGGAAGAACACTAGAGGAAATTGCATTCTCCTTCCGCTGAAAACAAAGTGCTCAGGTCAGACTGTAGTGTCCTGATCGAAGTCTGGGAACCACTTGGGTGCTTGGCTGAGCTCCAGCATACAGCGTTCAGCAACAATTTTGGTTCCATGTGCTGTCGAGTCATGCCTCTGGGACGTTGGATTAAACATCATCCTCTGTAATCTTGTAGCCATATTTTGTATCATGTTGTATTTCGATATATGTGTAGATTGTGATTTTTACAGCAAAAGAGGCAAAGTGTATTTATGTATGTACGATATGATACAGTACAATAGAAGCAGCAGGCACTGAACCCTTGCACGGGGGCTGTGCGGGAGAGTGATTTGTTCATTGTATTAAATAATCTGGTCGGAATCCGTCGGATAATTGAAATTCATTCAGAATAAGAAATTTTCAAGCAAACGTTATATCACCTGTTGGTTGCCACTCTGATCTGTACAGTGGTGCCGGGTGCCAAATCACCTGTCGGTTGTGGCTGCGACAGAGTCTTATATTGTACATTAGATAAATACTAGCTACAGATGATTTATGCGGTGGACAATTGGGTGGCCGTTGTCAGAAGCCGACCACTAATTGTTGTATAGCAACAAGGTGTCGCTGGTATATATGAAGTACTCCCTCCGTCTCGGAATATTTGGCGATTCTACGCTCATCCATTTTTCTCAGAATGTTTGGCGATTCTTACTTCTCGAGACACCTTTCTCTCTTCCCCACCTCTATCTCTATCTCTTTTCTTCTCGTTTCCCACGCACCTACTTTATTCATTCTCTTCTTAATTTCTATGTCCCGAACTATAATGTCAAACATATTGGGACGGAGGGAGTACTATGAGACACGTGAAATCGGTGTCAAATTCCCACCCTTTCACATGATTCCAGCATCGTCTTGTCTGAAAGGGAGATGCAAGATGTGATGCGCACCTTCTGGCGTTGTACGCTTGATGCGTAGCGGCATGGGATCTCAGCACTCATCGTCATCGGGGTCCTCATTCCGTCATTCGACGCCTCGCCGTCGGCTTCCGCCGTTGCGCTTGCGCATCATGGGAGACGAGGAAACTGTTCACCGCGATGATGGGCTATAGTTTATGGGCCATCTTTTAGTTACGACACATTTATGGGCCACCTGGACTCAATGTAAAATAAAAGAGGCCCAACTATCGCAGAAAACAGAAAGGCCGAATTCATGGTCCATGGACAAGGCTACCAGGCTGGTTGCTTCCTTTAGGCTGATTAAGATTAAAAGCCCATCATATGGATGCGTCCATCTATCCGTTGGGTCATCTGCTGCTGTCTCTGTCGAAACAAGAAAAAAAATCTGTTATCTGCTGCGCCGCCCGAGTCAAAGCTGCATGCGGGGCCATCAGGAAGCCGCGGCGCTGGATCTCTGACAGTGGTCCCGTGGCGTAGACCTGGCGCCTAGACCTCGATTCGTATCTCTACACCTGCGAAATGTACAGTATGCATGCATGGAAAGGCACGAGCAGCTGGTGGCGGCCTCGGAGCCCGATACTAGCAGTACCTACACCTGCTGCCTAGCTACGACTGTTTTGTTTTAACGGTCCGGGCTTTGGAGCAGGTAGGCCAGTGTGGTTGGGCCACGTCGGATGATTTTGCAGATGTGATGGTGACGTGGTGAGCTGGACCTAGCCAGGAGTAGCTTTGGGGCACCATATAGTCAAAGGTAGGCTCAAAGCGGCATGTCTCAGTTCTCAAGGCGACTTGCAGGGACAGAGCGCAAAGCAGGAACCGATCTCTGCAAGCCAACACAGAGGTTACTAGTGGTAATTTGGAACCCACCAAAACTAATGAACCAGTTTTTTTTCCGCTGTGTCAATAATGGCTTCATTCATGCTGATCGAATTTGTTGATACTGCTAATAGATGGAGAGATCCACCATACTCGAAGCAAGAGTGGATGCGAGTGCTAGGGTACAAAGCGGATGCTGCAAGTGCATGAAACCATCTCAAAAGATGCTCTCGATATATCTCTCGTGCTTAGCGCGCGAAAGCATAGTTAAAGCAATCTCGAGGCGTCCCCCGTTTTTTGTTACCGCGACAGCCTTTTGAACAATCTCCTTGGGCGGCTCCCCGGGCTCTGAGATGCGCTGCAAAAACGAACAATGCGTACTTGGACTGGTCCGGGCCGGCAGACTTAATCAATCCGCTGATAGAGCTGAATGTTTCGCCCGTCACACGTGCAAACCCTTGTGATTGTCAAGCTCGGAATCACTAAACTAGTGGTATGATGATCCGTGTCTGCGTGTGGTGTGCGGTGGTGGGCCCAGCGGCGGTGGTGTTGGCGCAAAGAAACGCAGATCAGTTCCAAGACCGTGAAAAAGTTTGCGGGTGTTCCCATGCATATTTGGGCAGGGTGTGGTGACCGACGCGAGCTCAGCTTTTCTCGTGAGGTAGCTAGCTATGGTTCTTCCTTGACTCGAGGAGGAGATGGATCGGGAAGAAGGAAACGGATACGTGGCCATGCACGCTCGATTTGTGGAGATCCGTGCCTAGTTACGTCGCAAAAGAGAAACAAAACCTGCATGCTGCTGCTCAAGCATGGAAAGCAGCGAGAGAGGATCGGAGAAGAGAAGGGAATTGGGGGCCCTGGGATTGGAATGACTGATTTCGCAGTGTTGGTCCGGCGCTTTGGAGACTTGTTGTAATTCCGCTGCTGCTGCTGCTGCTGCTTATCGATCGGGCATCCTTTCACTTTCACCTCTGCGCGCTGCCGTGCCTTTGATTTATTCCATTTCTCTGGCCGCCGGCTTTTACTTCCAGAGGAGAGGATGCAATGTCTGTTAGGGTAGAGGATCATGGTGCGATTGCCCGGATTGGCAGGTTTGGTGGTACCAGATACGGGATGCGCACTATGCATCAAAGTACAGCATCGTCTTGGTGAATCACGCGCAACTGTGTGGTGGTGTACTCGATCGACTCTTCCAGCGGCCGGAGACATGTCATGGGCGTTTCTCCGGACGCTGCGGTGATGGCATTGATGGGTCGAGGAACTCGGCCGTGCGGTTACCGCTGGGGGGCCGGCCGGCCGAGCCCAACCAACCAACCAACCTCTGCGGCCATGACGTTACTTCGGCGCCGCCCGTGAGCCGCCGGCGGTACAACCTGTGTTCCGGCCGGGCAGGGATGCTGATGCTGGTGAAGTGAACAGGCACCCTACACTACACGCGGGCCGATGCGACCGGGTACGTATTCCGGTGGCATGGCAACAACGCATCAACTGTGCCTCGTGATCCGGGCTGCCGTGGGAGACTGTTCCACGAGCTTTTGACCGGGCCGTCTCCTGCCTTGTGCCCTTTCCTTTCATTTCCATTTCACTGCGGCCCATCTGTCAGCCAGAGCTCGAGGTCTCTGCCGTGGCTTTGCTGCATGGGTGCTCTGGCACCATGGGGGCTTGCCAGCTCCACCTTGCTGCTGCTGTGACGCAACAGTCGCCCGTCATTGCTCCCTCTATGGTAGCGTTTGGTTGCTGGTGACTAAAACCAAAGTGACTAAAGGGCTGACTAAAATTTTAGTCACCCCTGTTTGGTTCACATGACTAAAACTGACTAAACTTAAATAAATGAGTTACAAAAAGACCAAAATGCCCCTAAGTGTACATATGAATTACAAACACAATAATAATCCATATTCCATACATTGTAATGAAGGACACAACAATTTTTTATTACAAACACCTGGCAAACTATGATCTAGCAAACAAACCATTGGCTATCCAATCCCGAAACCGATTCATATCTTGGTCCTCATCCACAAAACGGGTACTAGTTCCATTTCCTTCATAACCATGTGCACCCTCTTCAACTACTGGAACGTAGTTTTCATCATGATCACATGTATCGAAGTCTTCATCCGCCATAGCACTATCTCTAATAAAATTATGAAGTGCCATACATGCGATAATTATTTTGCTTTGTTTGTTCATCGGATAACTTGGCAAGTGTTTTAAAATCCTCCACTTATTCTTCAACACAGCAAAAGACCGCTCAATGACATTACGAAGTGAGGAATGTGCGTAATTGAATACCTCTTTTTTACCTCTTGCCATTGGACCTTGATGAAACTCAGCAAGATGGTATTTTGTACCCCTATACGGTGCAAGATAACCAGGGCGGTTTGGGTACCCGAGTCTACAAGATAAAATTTTCCTACACAAACAAATTTTAAATACATCGGTCGAATTGAAAGTACGCTACATAATGCACACTATTTGCGATATGTAGGTATATATCGAGTACCTGGAGGTGGATGTGGAAACTTGTCACCATACTTATCAAGAGCATCCTTGAATACCCTCATATCATGAACCGAGCCAGGCCATCCCGCAACAACAAATGTAAATCTCATATCAAAGTCACATACGGCTAACACATTCTGAGTGGTGTAGCCCTTTCTTCCCATATGTTGAACAACTTGATTCAATGGCACCTCAACATGAATGTGCGTACCATCTATTGCTCCAATGCAATTATCAAAGTATGGAGAAAACCGGGCTGATTGCAACCTTGGATGCACTGTCCTAAATTGAGGGTCCTTTGGCCTAATGATATGAGCTGCAAGTTTGTCCACACTACGCAATACTTTGTCAAACTTTCTACTGCATGTTTCTTTAGACCTATAAAATCGATCTTCAGCTTGCCTCATACTCTGTGGACAACCACACATCCACAAAAAAAGGGCTAATGCCTCCACAGATGACATCTTCTGTGTAGATTTCAACCCATAGGACTCAACAAGCACACTATGCAGGAGATCAAACACATTCCATTGCAGCACTAGGATACCACGGCTGCTGCGAATAACCACCCAGTCCCTCTTCATCATTGTCGATGGTGGAGTTATGCAACTGCAGAGGCGTAGAGGAGGAACTTCCTTGAGAGAAAAAATCATGGTACGCGTCTCCTTGCCGAGCCATGGTGGAACCGGAGAGCTGGCCGGGGAGGACTCGCGTGCACACCAGGCTACGGGAGAGCGGTAGCGCGGGGATGACTTTGGTTGCTCCGGCGGCGGCGCGTGCTCAGGTACAAGGGCGGCTGACAGGCAGGAGGGCGGTGGCGGCGCGTGCTCAGGTACAATGGCGCGCGTATCTGGAGGGTGGCAGCGCGTCTGAGGAACAACGGATCTGGAGGCCGGCGGCGCGTCGAACAACCACGGGCGACGGTGAAGCTGTGCTGGACGGAGGCCGCGGCGATCTGGGCGGGGGCGGGCTGCGGCGGAGGGCGGGGGCGCGGGCTGCGCCGGAGGGCGGGGCCGCCGGATGCGGCGGAGGGCTGCGCCGAAGGGCAGGGGCGCAGGCGCGGCGGACGGCGGCGCCGCCTGTGCGACGCAGCGCGGGGCGCGGCCGCGGCGGAGGACGACCGCGCAATCTCGCGACGCAGGGCGGCGGCGCAGCTGCGGCGGAGGGCGGGGCCGCCGGCTGCGGCGGAGGGCTGCGCTGGAGGGCAGGGGCGCAGGCGCGGCGGACGGCGGCGCCGCCTGTGCGGCGCAGCGCGGGGCGCGGCCGCGGCGGAGGACGACCGCGAAAGCTCGCGACGCAGGGCGGCGGCGCAGCTGCGGCGGAGGGCGGGGGCACGAGCGCGGGCGCGGCGGAGGCCGGGCGCGGTGCACCGGAGGCCGGGCACGGGCGTGGGCGCGGAGGAGATCGGCGTACAGCGGCAGGTCCTGAGGAGAGGCTTCGGGAAGAACACGGGGGCAGGAGTGGAAACTTTTAGTTTTAGTCCTTTTTAGCTCCGAGTGTGGGTCTAAAGAGACTAAAAACTTTTTAGTCCATTTTAGTCATGGTGTTTGGCACTTTAGTCCCTAAAGTGACTAAATTTTAGTCACTTTCGTTTTAGTCCCTCTCAACCAAACGGAACCTATATATGATGACGAGTGCCTGCCTTCCTCGCTCGATCGTTATCGTTGCCAGTTCCAAGGACGTCCTCGGCTTTGGTAGCGTTTGGTTGCTGGTGACTAAAACCAAAGTGACTAAAGGGCTGACTAAAATTTTAGTCACCCCTGTTTGGTTCACATGACTAAAGCCGACTAAACTTAAATAAATGAGTTACAAAAAGACCAAAATGCCCCTAAGTGTACATATGAATTACAAACACAATAATAATCCATATTCCATACATTGTAATGAAGGACACAACAATTTTTTATTACAAACACCTGGCAAACTATGATCTAGCAAACAAACCATTGGCTATCCAATCCCGAAACCGATTCATATCTTGGTCCTCATCCACAAAACGGGTACTAGTTCCATTTCCTTCATAACCATGTGCACCCTCTTCAACTACTCGGAACGTAGTTTTCATCATGATCACATGTATCGAAGTCTTCATCCGCCATAGCACTATCTCTAATAAAATTATGAAGTGCCATACATGCGATAATTATTTTGCTTTGTTTGTTCATCGGATAACTTGGCAAGTGTTTTAAAATCCTCCACTTATTCTTCAACACAGCAAAAGACCGCTCAATGACATTACGAAGTGAGGAATGTGCGTAATTGAATACCTCTTTTTACCTCTTGCCATTGGACCTTGATGAAACTCAGCAAGATGGTATTTTGTACCCCTATACGGTGCAAGATAACCAGGGCGGTTTGGGTACCCAGAGTCTACAAGATAAAATTTTCCTACACAAACAAATTTTAAATACATCAGTCGAATTGAAAGTACGCTACATAATGCACACTATTTGCGATATGTAGGTATATATCAGATACCTGGAGGTGGATGTGGAAACTTGTCACCATACTTATCAAGAGCATCCTTGAATACCCTCATATCATGAACCGAGCCAGGCCATCCCGCAACAACAAATGTAAATCTCATATCAAAGTCACATACGGCTAACACATTCTGAGTGGTGTAGCCCTTTCCAAGGATGACGAGTGCCTGCCTTCCTCGCTCGATCGTTATCGTTGCCAGTTCCAAGGACGTCCTCGGCTTTGATTCTCCTATCCTACCACTAGGAGTACTACTAGCTGGCAGGACTAGCCCAGTCTGTTGATTCTCCCTACCTACTTACTGCTTGTTTCTTGCTGCCCCTGCTTGCTGCTTGCTACTAGGTACTAGTGAGTGACCAGTCAGTCCGTCGCGTCCAGCCTCAAAACGGCTCATTTGCTTCCCTTCCTTCCTTCTCTTGCCTAGCTAGTGAATGCGACCGAGGAGTATTCAATTCGAAGCAAGCCATTAGCATCGGCATTAGAGCAGAATCATTAATCTCCGAGGCAAATCAACCTTTGCACAGTGAACCTTCTCGCCCTATAAATCCTAGCCTGGCTACACCGGTCCAGAACACCACTCTCGCCATGCTTGACCGTTGCAGCAGCCAGAGCCAGCAGTACCACCGCCAGAGCATGGAGGAAGCGGCGGCGTGCTTCTCCCTCTTCTTCCCCAACAAGGTCCACCACTGGCCCGACTGCGACGACCGCAGCTCCGTCACCAGCTCCCGCCCCTCCTCGCCCTCCTCCTCCTCCACGGGCTCCGTCGACTGCACGCTCTCGCTCTGGACGCCGTCCTCGCGCGCCGCCGCCGCCGATCATTCCTCCTCCATGGCGCCGGACCTCACCGGTACCAAGCTCGCGGCGGCGCCGCCGGTGGCCTGGGACGACGTCGCAGCTTCTGATCACCATCATCATCATCATCATCAGTGGTCCCGCCATGGCAAGCCCGCCGCCAGCAAGGGCGGTGCTGCCGCCGCGCACGACGCGTTCGTCGACCGCCGCTGCGCCAACTGCGGCACTTCGTCCACGCCGCTCTGGAGGAACGGGCCTCGCGGACCAAAGGTACGCATTCCTCATCACTTCACCTCATTACTGCATTCCGTGATCGCCTAGTGATCTTGCATCTTCACCTGTGAGTAGTAAGGTTTTCAATTTGCTTCGACACTGGTACTGCTAAAGATTCCATTATGCACTTTATTATCTTAACTAAAAAATTTTAGTACTACTAGTAGTACTCTGAGAAAAAAAAAGGAAAAGAAAGTCAGTGTGAACGTGACAGACTCGGTCACATCCCAACGTCACTCACGACACGAGCTCCCAGCGAGCATCCTGTCTGTCACTGACACTCGCTGTAATAATAACCATCTGAAAAACTAGCGCGCTCTTCCATGGTCGTCTCATCCCATCTCGTCCGTACTGTATTGCAGTCCCTGTGCAACGCCTGCGGCATCAGGTTCAAGAAGGAGGAGCGCCGCGCCGCCGCCATGGAGACCGCCGCCGCCGGCTGCGGCTACGTCGCCCACCACCGCGCGCACTACGACTACGCCAGGCCCGGCGACGCGCCGCCCTTCCCCTGCGGTGACGCCGACCCCTTCCTCGCCTGGCGGCTCAACGTCGTCGCGCCGGCCCCGCCGCCGCCGTTCGCCGCCGTCTGGCCCGACCGGACCAGCCTCTTCCAGTACAACTAGTACCGGTACCCTTGTGGCATTGCGTGGTGGTGGAACGGTGGCCGGTGCAACGTTTTTGGGGGACCTTTCTTTACAATGGCGGGTTGCACGCCACCAGAACGAGTGTCGCATGTGTAGCAGAACCTTGTGGAATCGTGTAATCTCTCGAGTTTAGCTGATCGAATTGCCCTAAGTTTCTCTGATCGAATTAACATGTAGTGCTGATTATCATTAATCCCTTATGAGTTCGTACCTGGTGTCGAGTTCTTCTATGTGTAAAAAAAAAGGGTGACAATATATTGCTTGATTCGAAGCGCGCAAAATAGCTGTCGTGGACAAAGCAGCAGAAAGGTTCTATGTGCAGCTACGAATTCTATGTGCAGCTACAAATTACCTGGTTCTTCTGTGTGCAGCTACGAATTACCTTGTTCCCGGATACTGACACGTCGAAGTGCCTGCGCGATTAATTGGAAACAACGGAATTTATCAGTTATACCTTATACGATTTTATGCAATACAGAAAAAATGATGAATTTACAAGGCCCATATACTACAACTAGCTAAGCCCATATAAATTCTGGATTCATGATCTGGCCCATAGCAAACTTGGGCTGGAGTTTCAGGCAGCTGCACACCCGTCCGTCGTGCAACGCTGTACTAGTTCAGAGAAGAGGAGCTAAATAGGGAAGCGGAAAATCCCGTGGCTCATTTCCGATTTCGTCTTTCAAATTCTTTTAATCGTTGTGTCAGTTTACACGAAATTTACGCATGCCCATGCCGGCTACTCTTTCCACCTCGCTGTCTCTGTTATATTTATATTTACTCTCGGTAATTTCCGGTCGTCCCGTCGAGGTGAAATGTGAGAACATGGTGGTGGACGGTATCTGAAATTGTTGGAGTATAAGTGAATTGCCCTCCTTTTCCTATCAGCCTAAGCTTTTGGGTGAACCTGGTTGGTGCATGCAACTCAATATGGTATCGTAACCGGAGGTCTCGAGTTCGAATCCTGACTGGCGTGATTTATTAAATAAATTGCAGCCCACTCCAATATTCCACGTTTGAGACTTGAGGGAGCCTGCACGTGAGGGGAGTGTTGGAGTATAAGTGAATTGCCTTTCTTTCCCTATCAGCCTAAGCTTTTGGGTGAACCGGTTGGTGCATGCAACCCAATAGAAATACGGACCACCACCTGAGCACCCTTGCGGAACGGGAACGAGGCCACCAATCCAATTGGGGCCACCCGCCTTGCGTCGACCTGCCCGGCCGTTTCCATTCACGGGCCGCTGGAGGCGCCATCTGGCACTTGCCAATTGCCACTGGAGCAGCAAACACTATTTGCCCAGTGGCAGCACCGTGGCCGTCAGTTTGCGGCAGATTCGACGCATCGCCCGCGCAACTTGGCCGTCCAGTGCTTTTGTCGCAGATCTTGGGCTCTGCTTTCAGCTCAGCCACAAGGATGATCGGGCAAGCAAACCATGGCCTACATGCCTCAAGTTGCGAACGAGAACAAGAGCTCGTGTCGATTACAGTATTCTAGAAAGTTCTCAAGGGAGAAGAGACGCAACTGCAGTCCAGGCGATGGAATCGCGGCGATCCATCATCAGCCAGCGAGCAGCAGCATCCCGTGAACGGGAGCGACCCAATCACGTCCCGTTACCCAACGAAAATTTCGCTTTCATAAGTTTTGAAATCATACACGAGCCTGAAATGATTCTGCAGGTACGGGCGGGGAAGCAAGCCTAAAATGATTCTGAAATGAGCCCATTATATATTGTACGGGAGTTGGACACTAATTGAGCGAGTCATGTGGTAGATAAATCTACGATCACGCGTACGGTTCTACATTTTGACGTATAAAACAGATCGAGTCTTGGCACTCGAATGTCCAGTGCCGAGCTGGAAGTTGGAGGCAACCGAAATGGATCCAGTGCCAGTCAATCAGCCATGGCACGACGTCTCTGCTTTGTTCTTGGCTGGATACAACACCGATATTTTTGCAGGCGATCTGGTGTACAACACTTTCGTCTTTGCAGCTGGCTGATGCCTGACGGCGAGGGAAGGGAAGGGCATCGATCGAGTCGAGTGGCGGTGGTGCGCGCGCGGCAACCGGAGATTTTGGAGGTGGCGAGGGCGTTTTGGTAGGTAGGTGGTTGATGAGGCCACTGGCCGTTTTGCGACGGCGTCTCGTTCTGGCGGTTGCTATTCCCTACTCGCCCGCGCCCGTGACCGAGATAGAAGGGCAGGTAGTTGGCCACATGTAATGTGATTGCAATTTCGTGATATCCGTATGCTGCAAAATGATTGATGCTTTTTTGTTTCTTCTAGGAAAAATGATTGATGCTTCTCATCACCTTGGAACAAAGCAAGCTCGCCAGAGAAACACATCGGAGTATTATCACATTGTGCTCCCAGAATTTTATATACAGTAGTTTATAAAAAACATATTGTGCTACCAAAAAAAAAGAGAGAAAAGTAGCCTGTGCATGTTGTCACGCCATGACCTGGAAGTATGAAACAACTAGGCACTTTGATCACCTGACTCATTGCGCCTCACACGGTCAACTAGTCACACTAAACTAATGACAATTGGCTTTCACAAGAAAAGAAAAAACTAATGAATACTCGAACAGGCGGTACAGACATGCCACCCGTGACCCATCACCAATTCTGTAGTACAAGTACAGATAAGCTGCTTTTGGCTAGTATTTCTGGGACTGTCAAGTAGCGAGATCCAAAGCCTTCAGGGTGACTGATTCCCCCAACCGATTCTCACATAAAAGGACACGATAAAGGAAATCCTCAAGGATAAATTCTGTGATGTTCATGTACAAAAGTGACAAAGAAACAAGACGACACCTTTTAATTTCTCTGTGAAAGTTACAACCTATGCTCCCTACAAATTCACGTGATGAGTAAGGGCCCCAAAAGCCATTGCTCCAAGCAACACCGTGAAGGTCCTTATTTAAACCTCTTCTTTCCCTCCTCAAGCTACATACTCTATTCCCTCCTCTTCATCCCTTACCTTCCAAACACACACAGACAGACTCTCTGAACGCATACAAAGTTACAAGCCCAAAGATGCGACTTCCAGTAAAAGGTCTCGCTCTCTTGCTTCTCCTTGTCTTGCTTGTTCTCTGCTCCAGCGTTCGAATGTGTGATGCAAGAAGCGGCAAGCATTGGAGGCGAAACAAAGCACCGTCCACCTCACTGCTAAGGAGAAAAGGGAAATCAAAGAGCAGCGGTTCCAACAAGGATAACAGCAAAGGTAATCAGAATCCATACCAGTCAAGCCCTAGCACAAGTCCGAATGTGCCTGTCAGTCCAAGTGGAAGCTCCGCCCAGGGAAAAGAGCGTCAGGGTTCAGCAATCCCAACGCCAAGCAGTGGAAGTGGCTATGCATTGCCCGCTCCGCCCCCTCCACCACCACAATCAGCAACAGCACCAACGCAATCGCAGGACACAGTCTTCAACGTGGTTGATTTTGGAGCAAAGGGAGATGGAGTTACAGATGATACACAGGTCACCATCGCTGCTTCATAAGTTCTCTGCCTCTGCATTCGCAATCCGAATTAGAACATCCTTTTTTCACGGCAGTGTCATACTGGTATATTTTAATTCTTTTATACTCAATTGATTAACTAAACCTAGGTTCGTACTAGAATGCATCTATTTTTGGATTTTCAAATGAATGTTCATCTAACAAAATTTTTTATGTCGATCAAATTTCGTGCAGAAAGTCTCCCTAAAGTACATATATAAGTAATTTAATTAACTGACATAATATACTCCGAAGCAAGCAAAAGTACTAATATTCTTTAGGAAAACAAACTTGACATTATCTTTTTCCAGTGCATTAGCTTTTTGGAAAATGTTTGATGGCACAGTAGTATGTTCTTGAAAGTTTGAGTCACAGTACAAGTGCATATCGTGCCACAGCCAATCTTTTTTGTGTGTGTGTGTGTGTGTGTTTAAATAATTAATTACTTCCTCACATGATCAGGCACATTTGGAATTTATTTATACTATAAAGAAGTGAGCATGATATATTAGTAGCTCAAAAGAATACAACCCTCCTATAGTATGTAACGCGGAATAACATAGGCTACAACTATAGTCTTGTGATTTTAAAATAATATGAAAATATCCATAATTCAGCATGGAAAATGGAGCTATTTATTCTTTCTATCATCTTTCTCGTTGTCCCGTTTGATTTATGATAATAAAGAAAGGTTTATACCAAACAGAGTCAGATAATGCATTATCACCTGAGAAAATTATCCTTACTTCATCACCTGAGAAGTTATCCATTTATAGTAAGGAATTATGTCTTGCGGAGATAACACGATCCAGTGCCTTTCCCAACACGCTGAACTAAACAATTGTCTATTTTTCTACAGGCCTTTCAAGCAGCATGGGCATCAGCATGCAAGGTTGAGGCATCTACCGTTCTTGTACCATCTGAGCTCGAGTTTGTAGTTGGTCCAATATCATTTTCTGGGCCTTACTGTAAAAGAAACATTCTATTCCAGGTAAATGAAAATTGAAATGGTCAATGTTGTGTGAAAACTATGCAAAAAAAAGAAGAAAGAATAGATGGCATGCTTTAGAAGCAGAAATGATGGTACTAATGGCATGTTTTGGTTTGCAGCTTGATGGAACTATCTTAGCCCAAACAAGTGCAAGAGTGTGGGGTTCTGGTTTGCTTCAGTGGCTTGAGTTTACCAAACTAACTGGAATAGCAATCCAAGGAAGTGGAATCATTAATGGCAGGGGCCAAGAGTGGTGGACCTATTCAGATCCAAACGATGATGGCGATGAGGATGTAGTAAGGCCTGATCACTTAACAACATGCTACTTATACATAAGTCAAAAGCTGGCAAATTTAATTGCTTACCTTGGATGCTTTCCAACAGTACAATGCGGAGCTCGAGCAGATGCCACATATCAAACCTACGGTAAGCAGACTGTTACTGCAGTACTTTGATCATATTTACAATTTCATATATAAAATATTAAACAGCTGTCATTACTTGATGCAGGCGTTGAGATTTTATGGTAGTTCCAATGTCACGGTAACAGGTATCACGATCGTCAACAGCTCACAGTGCCATCTCAAGTTCGATAGCTGTCAGGGTGTAATGGTTCATGACGTAACCATCTCTTCCCCTGAGAATAGTCCCAATACTGACGGAATACACCTACAAAACTCCAAAGAAGTCAATATTCACCACACCAACCTTGCTTGCGGTAATTCTCATATAACTCATACCAAGTAGCTAATTGACAGAACCAACACATTATAAGAAAGTTGGTCGAAAAGACACAGCCACCTTAGTGCTGCATCTGCTTACCAATCATTTTATATCAATGCAAAATTAGAAATGGAAAAATTTCAGAATTAATGTAACAAGCTGAAAAACACTTTGAAGTACCAGCACACTTAACCAACTTCTATGTAAAGTACTAACATTGAAAGTTTGCACCTTGTGCAATGCAGGTGACGACTGTGTTTCCATCCAGACAGGATGCAGTGACATAAACATTCATAATGTGAACTGTGGACCTGGCCATGGGATCAGCATTGGTGGTCTAGGGAGATTCAATACAAAAGCATGTGTATCTAACATCACTGTAAGAGATGTTAACATGTTCAAAACAATGACCGGTGTCAGAATCAAGACTTGGCAGGTAAGCATGGCCTAATACCTTCAGCGTTATTCATCCAGGAAAAAGTTGCCCACATCCACCGAGTTAAATTGACTCATATAAGTTAATACAGGGTGGTTCAGGTCTTGTGAGAGGCATAAGGTTCTCAAACATACAGGTCTCAGAAGTTCAGACTCCTATCATCATAGACCAGTTCTACTGTGACAAAATGACATGCAGGAATCAAACATCAGCAGTGTCCGTTTCAGGTGTTCAGTATGAGAACATCAGGGGGACTTTCACATTAAGACCTGCCCACTTCGCATGCAGCGATGCCTCACCTTGTTCAGACATCGGCCTTACTGGAATACAACTCAAACCGCTGATAATACCACAGTACCACCTGTACAACCCCTTCTGCTGGCAAGCATTTGGAGAGCTATACACGCCCACCATCCCTCCCATATCTTGCTTGCAGATCGGGAAACCAGCGGGTAACAGCGTACTATCTGATGGTGATGTTTGCTGAAAGGCAGAGGCTCTCTGGAATAGAGTGGAGGTCCCTTCAAATGGGAACTCTGAAACCTTTTTGTGCTCATCAGTTATGGTGGTCGTTGTGATTCTTCCGACCCCTTGTGCATATGTACAGTAGTTAGGATAGGGCTGTCATGAAATGTACCAGCTTTCCCAAATGAAATATAGCATATCAACACCTCATCCTTCAAGGAGGATTACTATTAATCCTACACTCCTACAACGCACAGAAACAATGTATATCTCGTAAAATTGAGAAAAATCACTCAACAATGCTGACAATACGACGGAATTCATGGATCTACATTTCATTTGGCAATGTGGGAGTGATCAAGCGCAACTTAATAAGCATTGATAATCACTTTCTTCAGACGTTCAGATAAATTATGGTCTACGGCTTAAACAATAGGGAGTGATTTTGACAGGTGTAGTTAACCAAATGGACTCATGCTTTCGCAAGCGCAGCTAGAGTTTCTGTTTGGGGGAGAAGGTAGGGGAGGCACCGACCTGGTTTGAGCGGCCATGGGAGGGTAGTCGGACTGTCGGAGAACGGCCGCACCACCACCATCGGGAAAATCACCAGCTGCTGCTCGCGCATCAGACGGCGGCGGCGGGGAAACGCCGACGGGATTGTCGCCGGCGGACGGGCGGAACGGAGCGGGCCAAACGGTAATACGCGATCCAATTTCGGGTCGACGGGAATTGGACCTGATCCGAAGGCCTACTCCAAAAGCCCAGCATATGGAATCAAGAAATCTAGGCCTGCCATGCAGAAAATCTTGGCCTGCTTAGTGCAGAGCCCAGAGACAAGGCCCGTCGTGTGCCCGTTAAGTACAACTTCGTTCGCAAGGTTTATCAACAACAACAACAACAAACAAGAAGATGTGTTCGTTTCCTGGGGTCTAAACTTTAGAAGCTGTCACATCAAGAAGAATCTTACTATTTAGAAGTAGTAAATAAAGTTTAATTATAAAATAAATTATAGGTCTCTAGACTAATTTACGAGACGAATCTAATGAGGTTGATTAAGTCGTGATTAGAAGACGATTCATTGTAGCACCACTTTAATAAAATCTAAATTAATTAAGCTCATTAGATTCATCTCGAAAATTAGCATCAATCTGTCAATAGGGTTTTGTCATTAAACTGATAGAAATATTCATAAATAATAAGATTCTCTTTGATGTGACAATGCTAAATTTTAGAGGCGAGGAAACGAACAGACCAAACAACAAACTTGGTTGCTTCCAAAAAAAAAAAACAAACTTGGTTCGCAAGAAGCTCCGCAGCCGGGGAGACGAGAGAGAAGGCGCCGTCATTCTTGCATGATTGCATCGATTCCACATCCGCGCCGCCGTGGCCGCCAAGATTTTCTTAGAAGTAAATGTGTGGCCGCCAAGATGTTTCTCACGATCCGTTATTCCCAAAGTCTCTTTGATCTGTCGGTAGTGGTGGTACGGTTAACCTCGGTGTGGATTTTTGTTGGGCGCAGGACGGAGTACGACCGCACGATGAACACTTTCTCGCCAGAGGGGCGGCTGTTCCAGGTCGAGTACGCCATCAAGTCCATCAAGGTGAGGGTTTTATTCTCTTTCTGTTTGTGTTGGTTTGTGATTTGGCTGTAGGAATAATATGGGTTTTGCTTTGGTGAGACGACATAGCGTGTTCTTACATGTGGAATTTATTTGTTCGTCTAAGTGACTCATATGTGTTGATGATCTTCTTGGTGGGGTCAACTTCGATCTGGTTGAAGACATCCTCCCTCTTGAGAAACGTGTGACCTCGCCCTGCTCATTCTGGTAGACTGGTACCGCCTCTTTACTTCTTTGTTTTGTGTTGTTGAATCTGTACGATTGTATAATCACAAACTGTTTCTATCAAACTTATTATAAGAAATTCCTTTGCTGCATATTATCTTATGTGAGGTTTATTTTTGAGTTAATTCCACAAACCCACCAATATTTTGGCTTTACAGTCACAAACCCACCAAATGTGGTGTCTATTTCACAAACCCACCAATACTTTGGGGTATATATTCACAAAACCACCATACTTTGAAATTATACTTATGGTCCCACATGTCAATGACAACTTAGTCGTGCAACCGATACGGTTTATGATTTTCAAGCGTTGTCACTTACATGTGGGACCATATGTATTGGGTACATATAATTTAAAAGTATGGTGGTTTTGTGAAACTACACCCCAAAATATTGGTGGGTTTGTGAAACAGTACACCGTATTTGGTGGGTCTCGTGACTATAAAGCCAAAGTATTGGTGGGTTTGTGAAATTAACTCTTTATTTTTAGTAGGACCATTGTACTTATTATGCGTGCCCATTGGTATTTTACTCTTAGGTGTTGGGTACATTATACTGCGCTGTTTCAGCAATATAATACTCCAATTCCAGATGACAAGAGGGTGTTTTAGCTAGAATCCTAGTCTCTACTCTGAACTTCACGCTTTGTTAGAGATTTTTGTTAGCACGATTATCAAAGGATCCACATAAACCATTTATCTTTTATTTTATCTATACCAATCTATAAAATTCAGTGATGTCGTCTACGCCCTAACCCGTCGCCCTCCCGTCGTAACCCATCTACGCCCCTATCCCGTCGCCCTCCTGTCATAACCCGTCAATTACTCTAAATTTGTCGCCCTCTCCTTGTCGTCTATACGCCCGAACCCGTCGCCCTCCCTTGGTAACCCATCATTATCCATGCACGCAATTGATGCAGGAGGGTTCATCCCCTCCGAGCACTCATCTTTGCCTGAAAGCAGCTTCACGACGAGCGTGTCCTGGCCGACTACAACATCCACAAGGTGTCGACGCTGCACTTGGCACTCCGTCTCCATGGCGGCGGCGGCAAGGACTGGACCTACCCTCCACCCCAAAGGCTGGACCCCAACCTCCTGGTGCTCGCGCTCAAGTACCATCAGCACAAGATGATCTGCTACAAGTGCTACGCTCACAACACCAAAAATACCCACAATTGTCGTAAATGCCAAAGCACTTAGAACATAATGGTTTGTCCTGTTGCATGGCTCTGATTATAGTGTTCTTTGTTATTAAGATAACATAAATTTATCAATAATCGAAATAAGATTCTCTACCATGTCATATTTATGAACTCCCGTGTGGAACTATTTAAGTTCATCAATCTCTTAAATCAATGATCGCCTAAGGTCAAAACTTAAATATATGAAATTGGCATTCAAATTTTCTAGCTACAATCAATATTTGTTCATTCCTTGATATGCAGATGAAATAACAGGCTGAAAGTAAGCCTCCTTTTTTCCTACTGACATTAAATACATGCTTTCTTTCTGCTTTTAGGATTATCGTTGATGGGTATGTCTTCTTAATTATTGTACCTTGTTGCTTCCGTTGAGTAAGTCATAGATCAGGTGTCTATATCAATTCCAATGCCAGGATCATTGGCATAGCTACACCTTGTTAACAAACATTCAACAATTGCAGGAGTTGTTTTTAGTGTGCTTGCGTCTGATAAATATTGTCTGTACACTGCTAGGTCATAATATGACTATATTGTTTTGTAATAATATATAGCATTACTGACAGCTTATGATTATTAGTATTATTTGTTCTATCTTTCTCTTAGTTTCTGTCTTTGTGTTTTGGTTCTTTGAGGTTTCATCTCTATGTGCCTTACCCCCAACTTGTTTGGGATTAAAGGCTTTGTTGTTGTATTTGATATGGTTGACTCATTATTTTTTCAACGTTCCATTTCAGTTGAGGTTAAAGAAGAAGCTGGCACTAAGGAATCTTATTTGATAATAATGTAATACTAAAAAGACGACATGTCCAACAATTAAGTGTAGCGGAGATGCGTATGCTACGGTGGATGTGTGGACACACAAGAAGGGATCGGGTACGGAATGAAGATATTCGGGATAAGGTAGGAGTGGCTCCAATTGAGGAGAAATTGGTTCAACATCGATTGAGATGGTTTGGACATGTCCAACGTAGGCCTCCGGAGGCACCGGTGCGTAGTGGGGCTCTAAGGCGGGCCGATAATATAAAGAGAGGTAGAGGTCGACCTAACTTGACTTGGGAAGAATCGGTCAAGAGAGACCTTAAGGAGTGGAATATCTCCAAAGAATTAGCTATGGATAGGAGCGCTTGGAGGCAAGCAATCGACGTGCCGGAACCGTGACCTTTATGTTGCTCTAACTTTGTGTCTTATGGGTTTCATCTCTAGCCTACCCCAACTTGCTTGGGATTAAAGGCTTTGTTGTTGTTGTTGTTGTTGTTGTAGCTTCTACAGCCCGAACTACAGTAGTTCGAAGGAAACATAGGAAAAGAGGCCTAGGAAAACAATTTGATCAAGTGCCAAATATTAATGTTTTATAGTTATTATGAGTCGCAGAATCTCACGTTTTACAACTTGAAATTTGGCACTTGATTCTTTTAGGAGGCAGCCCTATCCTATCCCCGTTTTATAGGAAATTTGTTAAAGCCAAGAAAGTACCCGAGCAACAACCGGTAAACTAATTAAGACGACTCTTAGTAACTATAAAACATTAATATTTGGCACTTGATCAAATTGTTTCCCTAGGCCTCTTTTCCCATGTTTCTTTCAATGTAGTTCGAGCTGCAGAAGCTGTGACGCTTTATTAGTTCATTACATTATCTAATATAAGATTCCTTCAGTGTCAGCTTATTCTTTGCCCTCAACTAAAATCGAATGTTGGAAAAATAATGAGTCGATCATCTCTAATACAATAACAAAGCCTTTAATCAAAAACAAGTTGGGGTTAAGGTACCTAGAGATGAAACCTCAAAGAACCAAAGCACCAAGACAAAGAAACTAAGAGAAAGAAGATCAGAACAAATAGTACTAACAATCATAAGCTATATATTATTGCAAAACAATATTGTCATATTATGACCTAGCAGTGTACAAACAATATTTATCAGACACAAGCACACTAAAAACAACTTCTGCATCTATTGAATGTTTGTTGAGGTATAGCTATACCAAGGATCCTGGCATTGGAATTGATATAGACACCTGATTTATGATTTACTGAACGGAAGCAAAAAGGTACAATAATTAAGAAGACAAACCCATCAACGATAACCTAAAAGCATGGATTTAATGTGAGTTGGAAAGGAGGTATACTTTCAGCCTGCTATTTCGTCAGCATATCAAGGAATGAACAAATATTGTTTGTACCTAGAAAATTCGCATACTAATTTCATCATATATTTAAGTTTGGACCTTAGGCGATTAGTGATTCAAGAAATTGATGAACGTAAGTAGTTCCACATGGGAGTTCATAAATATGACATGCTAGAGAGTCTTATTTGATTGTTGATAAATTTATGCTATATTAATCGCAGAGACCACTATAATCAGAGCCATGCAAAAGGAGAATCATTCTGACTTTAGAGCATCTCCAACCGTTTCCTAGATGAAGTTGCTAAATCAAAATGTAGGATGTGATTAGTAAAAATCATTCTCCAACCATCCAACCGTTTCCTAAATGAGGTTGCTAAATTTATGAACTCCCTCCATAGTCTCATGATTGTTACATTTAACCACCTAATTCTCACTCCCGAAAGCATATTTAAGCTATTCAGAAAACAATTATTGGAAACTATTGGAGGACATGTCTTTTTTACTCCTAGAACCAGTGTTTTGGGAGTAAAATTACTGAGAATAATTGGAGATGCTCTTAGTGCTTTGGCACTTACAGCAGTTGTGGGCAATTTTTACGTTGTGAGCGTAGCAGTTGGGACAGATCATCTTGTGCTCGCGGGACTTGAGCGCGAGCTCCAGGAGGTTGGGGTCCATCCTGGCGTGTCTTTGTATGCAGTCGATCCGTTTACTATAAGTAACTGGGCCGTAAACCATTCTCTACCTAGCAGCTTTATTAATTATCGATGACGAATCAAAGCTATGTACAAGATCACAGCACCACCGGCGAGCACTAGTAATCATCGACAAGTCAACATGTCACTCATGCTGAACGGAGAAGTAGGCGTCATATGTGCACCTCCTCCGCGCGGCCATGAGCGACGCCAGCTTCCGGTTGCAGAGCTGGAACCGAGCCGCCCGATCGTCGTCGGACGCTGGCATCCTGCCGGCGGGAGCACGGAGCCCCAGCTGGCGTTGCAGCTCGGCGAACTCCTCGGCCCGTCGGACCACGTGGCCGTAGCAGATGTAGCGCCCGCCGGCCGTGTCGCTCATGGCCTCGTACACGCGCACGTGCGCCTCGGCTACCTTCTCCACGTCTGCCGTCGCGAGAAGCCCGTCTCCCAGCATGGCGTGCGCTCCTGAAGACGAAAAGAATCATCAGTGTCTTGCACTTCGAATTACTACGGCTTACCAGGCGATCATATATTACTGCTACACTTCGAATTCAGACCTTTGAGATAGGCGATCGATGGGGTAGGATTCCGCCTCCGAAATCCTGGCCCGGTTACAAGTGAAGGACATATGGTCACGAGCTTCAAGTCTGTTCCCCGCGCCGCCCTCCAGGCTGCCTTTTCCGCCATCGTCTTGCCAAGTGCAAACCACAGCTGGAAAATGATCGTACCGCACAGTTAGAATGCTGCTTTCATGTTTCACGAAAATGAGTGATTGTAGCCTCGCATTATTCTTTGGTCATTTAAATCTGGGCGGAAATGAACTTGCCTTATTGTCGCGACAGAAGCTCTCGTCGCTCCAGCAGTTCTCATCAATGGTGGTTGGGAACCGACGGTCATGTGGATAGCTTTGCCTCCACACGCATGCCAACAGCGACGACGTGAAAACACACTTCCTCACGGACTCTGTCCTCACACAAGCTTCCACTACCTGCTCAGCTGCTTTAGCTTCCAAGTGCGCCATGTGTTTCTGTCAACATCGACATTCAAAAGTTAAGCAAAAGCCAGATATTATGACTACGTGTGTTTAGATCCCTTCTAGATTAATCAACAGAAAAGTTGCACCTGAATTTGATATGATATGAAATGTCAAACAACAGCCATTATGATCAGGACATCCATGAAAAGTTCTAATGCTTAGAAATTTATAAAACTCGACCAACCTATAGGAGGAATTAGGTGGCTTATTAACTACGAAGAATAGGCACCAAAATTCATGTTGAAGGACTCAAAATTTGGGTGGGTGGTCATGGTGTGCATCCACACTCATAACTAAATAATCTAGGTTCAGTTACTTCTATTTGAAGCTTAAAAGGGCCAAGCACAGAAATTTGACATCCAAACAGTGCAATATGGATGAGACAATTAAAACGATGAGTTCTGGTATCCTTTTTTTATAACAAATTATTCTAAACGCTTGCTATTGTATATGTTCTCTTAGTGATATAATTTACAGAATAATAACAGTCTCTACTAACAAGTCATAACAATTACTATCTCTAGAAGTTCACCTTAACTGCTAGACACTCTATCTTAAAAAGACTACTAAGCATAATCTCATGTCATCTACAGAAATAGAATATTCTTTAATACCAGTTGTAAATGATGTTCTTAATTAGCAGATTTAAAAATGCTATGGTCCGCATTCACAAAATGTGATTGTGATTGCCCACCTAGTAGTGATGGGGTACAACATATGGCAGATAACACAAGTATGCTTATCTTGCTGTGTCTAAAGTTTGTAGTTTGTGCTAGTACCTAGTAGCAAGGTTCATAAAGCCAAATGTTTTGTTGCCCTCACAAAAATAAGCCAAATGTTTTGTTTGCCATCATGAAAATGATTTAAGAGGCATAGTGAACTAGCTACAAAGGGATTATTAATTTGGTATTGGGACTTTAAGGAATTAAAATAGACCACCTACCTAATATATTTGATTAGGTCATTCTTGCCTTAAAATCTAATAATAAATAAGGGCACTGTTAGTCACGACAATAGAAAAGGGAAAGGTGTGGCTAAAAGTTCACAGTGTTTGTCAACTGGATGAGCTTTCAACTCTAACCAAAAGAACCGTGGGATGCTGTTCATGTCTTGTGTTCAAATGATAGAGCACCTCATTCCTAGGTTATATAATTATATTTATTACAGGTAAAGAGATGCAGACTTCGTTTGGAAATAAAATGTGGGGTATGGTATGGAATCATAAGCCAAAATAATGTTTCCTAACCAAGTGTCAGTGGAATCAAGATAAAAAAAACAAAGAATAAGTGTCTTGTATAGAAGCAAGAGGTGCATCCATATCTAAGGTAAGGCTACTAAAGTGAAGGGGTCCCAACATAAGACATGATATAATGAAGTCTCCACAATACCAATCTGAGTGGATTTGGTAGTTGCACTTCGGAAGACTTGCACAAGAATATAATTATAAACTTGCAACCAATTAAGGGCTACATTTGAACAAATAATTTCCAGTGTCCAGGTGTATATTTGTAGTTAAACGTTCACCTACTAACACTACCTTTGTAGTAGGTATCTTTTGGACAAAAGAACAACATCATCATTCTGGTTATTGCCTCTATTATGGTCAAAGATCGTTCACTGAAGCTTTGGTCATATGAAGCTAAGAGACAAGGGCGAGAGGATCTAGAAGTTACACCTCGGAGGTCAAACACTCCATCTACACAAAGGGTTCTGTAAGCATCAATCAAATTGTGGCAGCCTCAGGAAAATTTAAATCAATGGTTGCTGGTAGGATTCACTATCGGAAGTGAACACCCTGCCAACTAATGATTTTATATTAGATTAGTCAGCATTCCAGAAAACCCCAGACTTTCCCACTCACTCCAAGGCTTATCTCATAGTAATATACTGCACATAATACAGATCCCATGAGGCATGCCATTTTACAGGATCATTCTGAGGTTTGGAGTCCATCATTAATTCCCATCATTAATTCATATTCGTACTGTAAACTGCAAACTGCTATGGAAGTAACTGTGCATGCATATTTTCATCCTTTCTCGATGCTTAGCAGCAACCAATTAAACCACATCTGGCTGCCTTTGCACATATGATTTTTATAACATTTTTCTCTCTTCAAGAGTATAAGTACTTGGCATGAACATCAATACAGATCGAGACAAGCAGCTCACCGTATAACCAGAGATGCCACCTGGATCCACAAGTGAAGATGTGTGGAAGACACCAACACAGCCGTTAAAAGCTTCATGCAAGCTCTGAGGGTCCATCACATTTGCCATCACAGTCCAGATGCCATCCCTGCCGTTCTCACCAAACATCTCCATCTCCCGCAGCTTGTCAAGGTCCTCTGCCATAGAGAAACAAAGTAACAAACACACTTTAAGGATACTTCATTTTGGCATAAGCACAGTAGGTCCATTTTGTTACTATAAATGGGACAGTGCCATGTCAACAGGCATAATGACTAACACATCACATTTCAGTGTTCTACTTCTACAAGGTCTTACTTTTCCATGTAATCGGAAGCTACAAAAGGAACTTTAAGTGGTTAGTTTCTGCTTAAAAGCCCATTTTGGGACTAAAATTGTTTCATTTGGTTTGTCACGTTGTTGTTGGCAAAGATTTTGGATAAGGAGGTATGCCAATTTGGCTGTAACTGTCCTGTTATAAAAAGTTGAAACTGCCCCTACACACCAAAAATTAATCAAACTGCAGATACTAAGTTCTCAAAATGCAAAAGGACAGTGACCATTTTCACTTATCGCATCAGGCTATACCAAACAAGCATTGTGAAACATATTTACTAGAAATCACAAAACCAGTATCCACACAATAGTAAACTTGTCAACAACTAATCTTTGAAAACAATCATATAAGCGGCACAAATCCCCCTTCTTTTTGGCAACAGAGCAAGTGGACCAATAATAAGGATATAAAATATGTATGATATATAAAAAAGATTAAAAAGAACAAATGTTATAGGAAAAAGAGAAATATCGGAGCACAATTACTCGGTACAGTCTACGTATTCTAGCAAAGAAAAACTCATATAATCACGCATTCAATTTCAAAAGTGAGAGAAGTCTAAAATTGCCAACCTCATAAGGACAAGGTCACTTCTCATACATGTGTACAACATAATAGAATAACATATTTATAATTATAATTGGCAGTGTGTAACTTGTCCCATTGGAAAGTATGAGGTGCCAAGTGAAGAAGACATGATGTATCAGCTATATTTTGGTATCAAGTCAATCGCCTTAATGGTTCCTTCAGTGAGGTGGCAAGGTGAAGTGACCCTATCAGTTCCTAATAAATAGAATGCAAACTTATCAGCAGTGCAATTATGAAAAAAAGACTCCACAATTGTCTCAAAGGAAACGACTGTTTTTGCTACTCGTGAACAAATTGTTAGGAAAAAAAATTAGTTTGTGAAGTTTACCATGGCTCCAGTTGTTTTGAATTATGTGTTTGATACAGGCTTAAGTCAAGTTGACTAATTTATAGTTATATATTTATTATTGTTGAGACAAATAAATCTGTTGCAACTCAAAAAAACATGGCGTTGATGTGAAATTGCTACTATTTAATTGTGCCTCATTTGCTGGCTATACTATATGTCGTGCGCATAAAATGAGTGGATAACAACTTACGTCTTTACAAGGGGACAATCAGGGGAAAACTATGAAACAGTGCGAGAGAAAGATGGGACATCCCTGATGCATGACTTCCTACTGAGACTGAAGTGTCCACTGATCCAAGGAAATCTTGATTGGAGAAACATGTTATCAACCACTCAGATGGTACGGCCAGCTATGATGGAACATTCAACTAATCCTACATAAATGATGTACCAAACCACATACGTAATAGTCAGAATTTGGACGCATCACAGCTAGTGACATCATAGAAAAGGTCATGGGCGTGGCATGGTTTTCTATCACAAAAACTAGTTCCCCTTTGGTACCAGGTAGAAATTTATTGTCTATCACAAGCAGCTTATTGTCTACAAAGGTGACAAGGCATAACGACTAGTACAGAAGAATGAACAAAATCGAGATCAAGTCCAACTATCGACAAGGCAAGCAACCGGTAAAAGACTGCAGCAAAGATGACCGAACAACGCAATCAATAAAATGTTCCAATTCCTCCGATACACACACACAAAAAAAAAACTCCTTGTGAAACGTGGCATTTCCATCAGCTCTAGAAGGCAGCACACCAATCTAGCATGATGAAACGAAATCAGGACACGACAAAGGTTGCCCAGCTACAAAGGCTACAACGAAGATAAGGTAAGTTTTGAAGAGCAAGGGTTAGGAGAAAACGAGCGAAAGTCAAATACAGGCCAAGTTCTGAACTAACACCGTACTCTCCAACCTAATCGTTTGGCCTCAATCTGGTAGTACTTCCCAGGAAAAAATTAGAACTTTTGATCATGTAATACAACACTGAATATGTTGGCAGGGAAAGGATCGCATCATTGCATCGAAATTCTTTCTGGCTATCCCAATCACTGAATAAATTGCATTGCAGGCAGGAAGGAGCAGGTAAAATTTCCATTTCTGTGGGTAACAACAGGCAGGGACGGGCCGACGGCAACTAAGTCCCCCGACGTTCCAGCGCACCCGATTCCCCATTGTTGACGGGAAGGGTTGGAGTTGGAGAGTAGCAAGCAATAGTAACTGACCTTGCGTCTCGAGGGCGAGGCGGACGTTGTAGCCGTGGCGGAGGAGCCTGTCGACGACGGCGAAGCCGACGAACGACGTGCCCCCGTGACGCAGACGGTGCGCGCCTCCACAGCGCCCTCGTGAGCCCGGGCCGCTCGCTTCACCGCGGCGGCGCCGGCGCCCGCCCTCCAGCACGCGCCAGTGAGCAGCAGCGCGGCGCGCATCTCCTCCACCTCGGCCTCCATGCTCTGCGTGCTCCGCAGCACCCCCATGTCCCCCCAGCCTCCGCCGCCGCCGATGCTAATGCTCTCCGCCCTCTGGCGGCTGCCTTGGCTTGGCGTCCCCGCTTGGGCGTGCCGTGGAGTGAATGGAATGGGGTGGTGGCGTGGTGGGTTCCGGAGGCTTGAGCGTGCTCTGCTCCCCGCTTCCTCTGGTTTTGTGAATCGGTGGTTGGTGCACACGGCCACGGGGGATATAAGCAAGCAGTGGGGAAGGGGACGTGGTCGCGTCTCGTCTCGTCTCGCAAAACTGGCGCTTTGGGCTCCAAACTGTGATCCACACGCACACACACGAGACACGGGTCGTTTTCATAAAATAGGACTGGAAGAATTGATTCCTCGAAAAGAAGCAAATTTCTCGGATTCGAAATCGAGGACTGCCTACGTTTACCAGGCTATACAAGTTGGTTTTGGTTCCTCATCCGTCTCTGTTATCTTAAGTCACTCGTGGAGAAGGAATGACAGAGAGAAATAGAGTACTAGTAGTACATGGGAAGACCTTCCAGAAGCAAGCAAGAGTCACGCTCTGACGACCAGGCGTTTGTCTCTCAGAAAAGGAGGACGTGAAAATAATAAACTTGTTGGATTGGGTTGATGTTTCCCAATTGTTTTGCTTTGTCCTCATTGAACGGGATGGAGTGGTTAGGAAGAACGAGTGCAGAGGAGTATTACTACGAACCCGCAGTTGGGCGAGCATTTAACATGCGGGAGCAGTTGAGCACATTTCATTTTCATTTTGTTTGACATCACGTTTGAATCGAGAGATTCTTCTCTCCGGGCAGAGAACTAGTAGTGACGAACTGACGACAGCTGCAACACAACACTGTTGTTGGGAGATTTATTAACATGCGGGAGCCGTCGGCCTGGATCAGTTCTTTGGAGACACAGCTGCAAGCCTGCAACTGATGGCGTTCCGGTGGCCGCAGCGGATCATGCAAGCGTCGCGGCCGGGTTTTCTGATATTTTACGTGGAACTCCCGGGACCCGCTTTTTTATCTTGTGGATTAGATTTTTTTCATGGAACTTGTGGATTAGATTAGTGACGACGAGAGTGCATCAATGTTACACCACCAGTAAATGACAACTAAAGTAATCGACGCTCTTTCTTCACCACTACCCACCCAAGGCTTTTGTTCGTCAGGAATCAAAGAGGTGAAACCGTGAACAAAATTAAATAGGAACGTTGCTATACAGCTTATACTATAAGTGACAGAAGATAATACTTTTGGAAAACGTCCATTCATGTCGTAATCTTGCTGACCATCACCAGCGGCTTCGACTTAGTTGTGATCACAAGAAGAAAAACAAATTCGAGATTCCTGTTTTGCTTTTCCATCTCTCCAACTGAATCTGGATCGCGGTGCCGGTTTACCTGACCTGAAGGTCCCTTGTATTTCAGAGTTCCGTGGTTAATGCTTTTCAGTTTTCATAGTTTCAGTTATGGAGTTCAGTCGTTGATGCTTTACAGAGCTTTGTCTTGAAGATATTTTTTTCAAAGATGTGGAGGAATCATAGCTCAAAATAGACATCTCATTCTTTTCATAATTTGTAAAAACGATTTCACAGGCTCCACCTAAAAATATTTGCAACTTTGTTTTTTTTTTTTCGAACATACAGGAGAGTTGCGTATCATTCCATTATTAGAAGAAAAGAGTACAACACATCCCACACCCCTTCATATACAAGGTTACATTCGCGGCCGTTAACAGTTATAAAGACTACCCAACCACTATTCTACCTATTGGTGTGAAACACCAAAGTTCTCCTTCCTCCTGGTCGGTCAACAGGGACAAAGCCCTTGCGCTGGCGATGTTCCACCATTGAATCTCCTCTCCTGCCATGTTAAGAGCAACTTTGCAACTTTGTTGTTTTACAGAGCATTTTACAAATTATAATGAGCTAATGAGCCTGTGAATCATACCTCAATAAAGTGGATTAACGGGTGTTCTGTTTTAGCTACCTTCATTAGCTCATTATAGTTAACCCAAATGGGAAAATGGCCAAAAAAATCCAAAGGAAAGGATGGTCAGGATAGCTTGACAAGTGCAATCAACAAAATCCCTAGGAAGAAATAGCATATTCTGCATTCTCTTTGGGATACCATTTTACTCTGTTGGCAGCCAAAATTAAAGGTTTGAGATGATGCGAAAACATGATTGAGTCTTTTGAAACATTATTGAGTTATTTGGACATTTCACATTACTGATAACAATACATATTTGTTGCAAATTGATACTAAATCACATCACTGAAAAAAATCAGTTATCTACTAGACATTCACAATATCGCAACCAAACTGTTTGCAAACTACAAAAATATCTCAACATCCTTATATATATATTTTCTCATGTTGTTTATTACTCGAGTTATATTGGGATGAGTATAGATGAAGTTGTGATATGGTTACAATAGTTGCTTCCATCGACTCTTGGTTGGTGAGAACTCTACACTAAATTCATACGAATACCATAGCAATATCTTTAACTTTTACTTCTACCTTGTATTGTTGTTATGCAGTAATAGATTACAGTTGTTCTTCCATCAACTTAATTGCCCAGTCCTAAATTTATGTTTACAGACCTGTTGAAGAAGCTCTTAGGAGAGTGAATTTTGTGAGCATAGGGCATGTGTTCACCCTAGTTTTATTATTAATTATGGTTGAATATAAATATTAAAACTTTGATTATGCTATTAAACATGTCAAATTAGTTGTACATGTGTCTTATTCATGTGTAAAATCATAATTTCACCTAAAATGTCAAATTCTATCAAATTGAAGTGTATTTGATAGAATTTTACAAAATTCGATATTTATGTACTTTTTCAAATTATGATTTAACAAATTAATAAGACATATCTACAACTAATCTGGCATATTTAATAGTATACTTAAAGATTTGATATTTATATTGAATGATAATTAATAATTAAGCTAGGGTGGACACATGCCCCTGTGTTAATTGAAATATTTTCTATACTTAGGAATGAAGGAGAAGTAGATTGATTCTTCATACATATATATTAACTTATTTTGCATAGTGAATGAACTCGTAGCTGAATAGATAGAACAAATGATTACTCCATTTATTAGTTGTGTGAATTAGTAGTACTTAATTGCCAGCTAATATGTCCATGAGGATATATGAACTATTAAGTAAAAAGATCAATGGATGCAAGAGTGAACAAAAATCATTAAGGTACTTTAGAGTTACAAAATGTATTGCGAACATATATTAGTCCATGCATGTTTCCTTAGACAAAGATTCAGTGTTATTGAAAATGTAGCCCATAATATCTCGCATGACCGCAGTGCGTAGCCTTTGTATCTCATACTCCTCCGTTAATCGTGCGTTGTTTTCAGGAGTCAGGACACATGTCCATGTGTACTGTTTAATCTGCAAAATGCTCTAGCCAGTGATGTGTTTATGTGCTTAGTGATTTAACGGTCAAGAGCAATATGCAAGTCATCATTCCTTTTTGTCTACACAAACGGTTTAATTATACTAGTAGACAACAGGAAGTTAATTATATAACACACATACCACTTGCAAGCTACTTATTAGCAAAATTCTTCACGTCCTCCAAGAATTGGAGAAATGCAGCCTGCGACGAACCCCCGTCCTCCAGCGCCTTGTGCGCTTCATTTTTCAGTTCCACCGCTCGTTTCCGAATCTCCTTGCCCTCCCGGGACTCTATCATGAACCTCACCTTGGCCTCCACCTCCTCGGCCTTGACAAAGCCGGTGTTGTACCCTGCCATCTCCACCGCGATGCCCATGTCCGTGGTCATCAGCACCTTGTTCATCTTCTGCTCGGCGCCCAGCGGCCAGCACAGCATCGGCACGCCTGCCGTGATGCTCTCCAGCGTCGAGTTCCATCCGCAGTGGGTAACGAATGCTCCCACCGCGGGGTGATTAAGGACGTCCACCTGCGGCAGCCATGACTTGACGACGAGGCCCCGGTCCTTGGTCCGCTCCACGAAGCCTTCCGGCAGGAGCACGCTCAAGTCCGGCTCGGGGCGCTGCTCCAAGAATCTCTTGGGGTCATCGGTGCCGCCCGGCGGCGTGCGCACGACCCACAGGAATCGTTGCCGGGAGTGCTCCAAACCAACGGCGATCTCCTTGAGCTGCTCTTCCGAGAGCAGGCCATTGCTGCCCCAGCACAGGAGCACGACGCTGCGGTCCGGCTGCGCGTCGAGCCACCCGAGGCACTCGTGCCTGCTGCTAGTATTATCTTGGTTCCTCGAGATCTTCTTCTTGCTGCTGCTGACCAAAGGCCCGACGCAGTAGATCGGAGGCGCGCACAGAGAATTATACCTGAACGCCTTCACGGCGCGGCTCTCCATGGATTCGAACGTGTTGACGAGGACGCCGTGGGTGTCCGTGTTGCGGTTCCACACGCCCATCATGGTCCGGCACGGCTCTTCCTCCGGGTGCCCGAGCAGTTCCCTCATGAGGTGCGACGCCGGCATCGGCGGCACCCCGAGGAAATCGAGGGGCGCGTCCCCGAGCTCCTTCAATCCAGCTCGCCTGCCGGCGAGCAGAGCCGGCATCTGGGTTTGGACGGCGAGAACGCCGGCGCCCGAGGCGAAGAACGTGTACACGGGGACGCCCAGCTTGGAGGCGACGTCGATGGCGTGGACGCAGAACATGTCGACGACGAGGGAGTGGACGCGCTCCCTGGGGACGGCGCGCAGGAAGCTCTCGAGCTCGTCGTTGTACCGGGGCATGAACTCCTGGAGGAGGAGGAACGGGTGCTTGGTCGAGCTGGCGAAGTCCGGGGGCGGGATCGGCGGGAGGACGTGGAAGGAGATGGACGGGTTGGAAGCGGCCGTACTCCCGATGATGCTCGCGTTGAAATCGGTTGACTTGATGGGCGGTTCGATGAGCAGCATGGTCACGTCGTAGCCGTGCTCAAGGAAGACCTTGCCGAGCTCCGTCATGGGGCCGACGTGCCCGATGCCGCCGCCGCCGGGGTACAGGACGACGGTCCGCGTCCGCCTCGTCATGGCTCCCTTCTCCATGGGATCGGATCGGATCGGGTGCCTAGTGCTCAACCAAAGGTGAAGTAAGACGAGAGGAAAGACAGAGCAGCTGCACCTTTGGGCTGCCAAGTGCGCCAAGTGCGCCAACTTTATGCCCGCATAGTACTGCGGTAGTGGCCTTCCTCCTGAAGCAGCAGGTCGCTTTGTATATTGTCCTAGACTAATGGTGGTTCAAAGAAATAGAGTATGCTTCCTTGCTGCTTGGATTGCGATTACTACTTCTGAACAAGAGAAAAGCTGAAAACTTGAGTGTGATCCAACGTCACCAAGTTTGACGTTCCAATATCCCTTCTTCAAATATCTTTAGAATTTGTCCTAAAGATAACGAATGAGCTACTTTTATGTGCCCATTTCTTTGACATTGATCTGCGAAACGGCTATTTGTCCCGTGCGGGACGGGCAGTACTAGCATGTGCTGGGAATCTGTTGGATTGACATCCTCTGAATTAGGAGCTCCTGAATTAGAGGCACCAATGCAGAGAAAACACTGTACCTCGAATTAGCTCAATGTGCAGCCGTTGGATGAGGGTGATGGGCCAAATCGGAAGTTACAGTAGCCACAACACAGTAAAAAATTGGAGCTACGGTAGGTATTGTTCAGGATGTACTTTACTACAGTTGGTTTTTTTTTTTTGAGGGATACTTTACTACAGTAGTGCTGCACAGAGCTTCTTCCCCTCGTGCTTCACCATCCCAATTCCCAATGGACCCAATCGCGCATCTTTTCACGTTCTGGGTCTCCGATGGCCCGTCGCCGGTCCTCGGCTGCGCGTTCTTTGGGCCGTTGCAAGATCAGTATGCTACAGTCTCATGGGCTACTTTGTCTTCAGTCACCGCCTGGGCCGGCCGTTAGGGGCGGTTCCCAATTTCTAACGTGGCCCATGACGTCAAACTTGCAAGCCAATAAAAGAAATTGAATTGCCAAAAAAAAAGAAATTGAAACATCTTAAAAGAAAAAAAATATATTCAACAGGTGCGGCCGAGTGCACCTATTTTCCAGTATTCTTTGATGTTTTGTGCTCCATCCAGGCCAAATCTATGGAGGCAGGCCCATGTTTGGTGGCCCAGCAGTGTGCCAATGTTTATGTCCAACAAATAAGATTTGGAAAAAAATAATTAAACAGCAATGCATATGCAGCTATAACAAGTAAAGGTTAACTACCTAGTATTCATGTACAATGTGAACTAGACAAGCCATTCAGGTAAGGTGAAAGGAGCAGCACATGTATTAGTAGGGTTGAAATTAATGTACACACCCGGTAAGGTATGAACGGATCGGAGTACGTTGTAATTCATCGGAGAATGAGGAGGCTTCACACTAGCACAGTCCAGTACGCCACGCGCTACATTGATGTGCAAAAGGTGTACCTTGTCGTGTCCGTCTCTGTTGGTTGTTTGCGTGCCACACATCGGCTACCGCCCACTGCCGGGGGCGGTGCGACGACGTGGGAACGCCTTCTTCGATTCTGCCGGGGGACCTTCGAGTTATCATCAGCGATCGCTGTCATGGATTGAAATTCCGGATCTGTAGCGGAAAAAATTCCAGCGAAACCGGTCCGAATCCCGATCATTCCGGCTGAATCCCGAATCGCTACATGATATCAGGTCCGGTTTCGCCTGAATCCCGAATCCTGGCCGTCCTGGTCCGGACCGGAAATCCGAATCCGTGGAATCCGGCCGGATTCCGACCGGGATTTCAATCCATGATCGCTGTTGGCGCGTGGGAACACGTCAACAACACCGTCACATCTGCTCTGTGTTTGAGCTACTAATGGATGGGTCATGAGTCCCTGTCATTTTAAACACGGCCATACAAAACGTCTGTGTCGGCTGCAGATGGAGTACACACAGCACTATTCTGCTCATTATTTACGACAGAAAGCAGGGAGAGGCTAGCTTGGGGTTGAAGCGAATCGGGTCGATCTCGCCAGCACAGAACGATCCTGGGCCGGGCTGGGCTGGGTCGTTAATTAATCCGCGCGTGATGATTATTAACAAAACTGTTGGTGCAGTGGTCACGCTTACCGTAGACTTGTAGTCGCCGGCCGATCATCGCTTTACAGTAAGGACGACGGTGTGGACGCGGCGACCACCCATACTGCTGGTTCCAGCCAGGACCAAATTAAAGAGAAGTGGCCACGGCTTTTGCTCCTCCGCTCAGGCGACCTGAAAAAAAAATCAGTGCACTGATACTACGTTTCAACTTTGGACTGGAAGCGTAAGCTGACAGCGAAACAGAAAAGTGTCGTAAAAAAAATGTGAAAGAGAGCATGCCTGCCTGGGAATTGAAATTCGTTGGTCACAAAGTGCAACTCGTGCCGGAGTTGACAGACCGAACGTGGACTAACAAAACCAGACGAAATTATGAAGGGACTGCAAAAGAAAAGGATCTCTCACTCATCACGCGCGGAGGGAGGCTCTCACACGGATAATCTTGATTAGTATTAGTTCACCTGTGACGCGATGAAGACAAAACAAAGACTAGCACCACCACAAGACATTCTGGAAGCTCTGGCCCACCACGGCCACCTCCTCTCTTTATAAAAACGCCCTTCTCCCTCCCTCCTCTTGTTAATTTCTCCAATTCGATCCATCGTTCTCCTCCTCGCGCCACAGAAACACCACCTCGCTAATAATCGCAATGGAGGAGAGAGCCTTGCAGCCAAACCAACTAGCAGAGGGCCTCGCCGCCGTCACCGAGCCACAACCGCCGTCCGATGGCGCCGACGCGCTCTTCTTCTCCCACGAGGACGACGAGTCCGACGACGAAGGGGTGACTTCGAGTTCCCCTTCGTCAGCCGGGACTCCCCGCGGGCACAGCCGCACCGGCCGACGAGCTCTTCGCTGACGGCCGCATCAGGCCCGCCTTCTACTACCCCGTGTTCGGGTTCGGCCAGGGCGGCGCTTTCCTCGCCGCCGCGGCGCCGCAGCCTGCCGCTCCAGAGCCAAGGGTGAGGGGCCAGCTGGGGCGGCTGTTCCTCGAGGAGTCGCGCGCGCGCAACTCCTCGACCAGCTCGACGGCGTCCACCGCGTCCACGTCGTCGTCCGACGGCGGACTGGAGAGCGCGCCGCCGGAGAGCTACTGCCTGTGGACGCCCGGTGCGACGTCGTCGTCCTCCTCCTCCCCGCGGCCGCCGCCGCCCAGGAAGAGCAGCTCCACGGGGTCCATGGCGCGGTGGCGCCGCATCAGCGAGCTCGTCGTCGGCCGCAGCCACAGCGACGGCAAGGAGAAGTTCATGTTCTTCCCCGCGCCGCAGCCCAACAAGCCCAAGCCCAGGGAGCCGGCGGTGGTCAGTACCAATAAGTACCACGACAAGCCCAAGTCCAAGCCCAGACCCGCAATCAGGAAGCAGGATCCCGCCGAGGTCGACATGGTGGTCGCCGCGCACCGGATGGCGTACGGCAGCGGCGTGCCGGGCGCCTCGCCGCGGCGCACGTTCTTGCCGTACCGGGAGGAGCTCGTCGGCTTCTTCGCCAACGTGAACGGCGTCAGCCGGAGCCACCAGCATCCCTTCTGATCATCATCACGACTTTCTCAGCATGTGTATACCATACACGCGTATAGTACACCCAGTCTCACCCTGATTATTTCAAATCTTTCTCTCCTGGTTATTTGAGAGCTTGAGTTTGAGTTTTGGGTTTGCGCGATCGAGTGTGTGATTATCGCTTTATTAGCTAGCGATTGTGTTCGCCATTGATTACGTCGACGACGTGGGAATGTGAACGGTGTGGAGATTCTGCGTGGCCTTTATCTTCTCTCGACCAAAATAAAGTGTGAACATCTAGCTACTTGTGGCGCGAGCGGCGCCTCAATTATATTCGGCATAAATTCGTGATTTGAGCTTTTCCGTTTCCGTTTGGCAGCCCATGTATTTTCGCGGCATCCACCGTTCAATTCGTGATTTGAGCTTTTCCGTTTCCGTTTGGCAGTTCCGATGCATGGATGAGTGCTCTTCAGTTCAAACACTGTTCGATTACTGCATCTCGACTCGATAGATCAATCTCGAACACAAGAATCATACTTACTCCAAGCGTTTTACGACAAAAGAAAAAGAAAGGTTAGCCAAGCGTGATCGATCACCTCAGGCCAGGTGAGAGTGCCGTGCGTGCGCCGCCTCAGGCCAGGTGGTCGGCTGCGTCAGAGCCAGGCGAAACTCGTGATCGAGCACGGCGAGCCTGTCGCTTAAGATGATCCACGTGGACGGTTCACTGGTTCCTAATGATCTCGGAATGGGCGCCACCATGTACCGACCGACCCACGCTGCGATTAACCATAGCTCATCCAGTAGCCGCACATCATGATTCCGTAGCCTCTGCCGCAGTTCATCCCTGGCCGCTCGATTTGAAGCTTTTTAATTTGACATGCCTTGATAATCTGTACCTTTCGCGCCAATCTTGTCTGCAATTATGACGCCCATGATTGTTTCTATTCATTTCAAAAAAAAAGGAAAAAAATGGAACTCAAACGCACGACATAAGTACCGACGGATTAGTGCAGGTCAGCTGTCAACCCCAAGCGACTATAGGAGCAGTACCTTTAAATTTCTCTACAGCTTGCTGTACATCCGGGCAGAATAGATCCCGTGATCCTTTTCTATGTTAGTATTTCTCTGACGAGCGTCTCTTAATTCCCCAGTGATACATGATTTTTTTTTGAGAGGTTTTCAGGTCCAAAATAATGGTCATTATTTTTCCTCAACTAATGACCATTAGTTCAAAGGTAGTTTAGTAATTGCACTAAAAAATTAATATTTTTTATCATACAAACTTGTGTTAAATACACTAAAACTTGACTATAATAATAATGATGATGATTAATCAAATTTAAAATAAATATTTTATAACAAATTCATGTAAAAATTGACTAACTTATGAATTTTGGTATTATAATCATATTATTTTGACAAGATTACCCTTACTAATGGCCATTAGTTATTAACTTCTAAAATTTAATCTACACCGTTAGATCCAAGTAATAACCATTAGTTGAGAGAAAATAATGACCATTATTTTGGACCTGAAAACAGCCATTTTTTTCCCTCTTGTTCTTCATCTCTGAAAAAAAACATTCAGCGTAAGTTGTTTTTCAGGTCAGTCTCAGACAGGGCAACACTAGCTGGAACAAGAAGATGTCCAATCACCGACCGGACTCGAGCCTCCCCTGTGCTGTTCTTTTCAGTTCAGAAACCAGACGACCAAATGCTGCAAATAGATGTTGCAGTTCGCCGTATTCAAATCGGTAGTAAACGAGACGCGGTGTGTATCCGACCAAACACTTGGCCGAGCAGTTCCCAGCAGCGCCGTCGAAAGGCATTTATCTGCTCTAGGCGAAACTGAAGTCATCAGCTTGACTTGTTCCGTCTTCCGTGGATTGGCTCGTCATCTATAGCCAACACCACCCTTCTGCATCAGCCACAGCTACACACGTCTGATGGGTTTGATGGATGATAATAAAGGGAAGAAATAATAATATGCTATCTCTGAATATACTAATTCTCAGTGGAGATACACCATCCATGTACTGTTTGTTGTTCACAGATACATACAAACAGGATTTTCAGGCTGCTCTTGATGTGTCAAGTCATATCGATCTTGTTAAGCTGCCTAATACCTAACGTTAGGCTTACCATTTTGACGCTCCTGCCATCTTGTTGCGTGTTCAAGCCTTGGTCTTCTCCGGTGCACCCATCCAGAACTCGTTGGCCTTGTCTTTTTTTTTTGTTGACAATGTTAGCTTTGTAGTAATTATTACAGCTAACCAGACATCCCACTGTAATTTGCCGCGCATGATCCACTAGCTCGCCAGTACAGGAAGGAGCATCTGAATTCTGAAATAATCATTGCTGCAATTGCCAAATGCTCTGCTCCATCGCATCGCCTGCGTCCTAGCTAACGTGTCACGGCCGCTAAGTATAGTCTATTCCATCTCTTGGTTGACGGAAGCATGATGTGAGTCAAACGCAACCCTCGAGTCTGCAACTTTGAAAAGAGTAGTATTCCAGTCAGCCAGGTCAATGCTGGCCAAAAAAGCTCCCAACATGTCGTTAATCTGGCCAGCAGGAGTCGTATTCTGGACTGGTTAGGCCTGCAGCTTTAGTCGCAATTCTCCTGTATTGATGTTCGTTGGGTTGGGTATTGCTCGAGGTGGTTGGCATTGGAAACTGAAGGAAAGGTGAATGTGACTGAAGCTGCTAGCCTGCTACATACTGTACTCTTGAGCCACCGTATGATCTCACTCCTGCCAAAAGGCACAATGTGTTCCTAACCACATGCGTGAAGCAAGTAGTATACCATAAAGCTTGATGTAGGTACACACGTGCTGGAAAACTTCACGCCTAGCTGGGTTCACACCCGAGCTACAGGAGTTTCAATTACCTCTTGCGAGTTGCCAAACATGTGATTGTTGGTTCGCAAGGACTGGACTTTGCGTTACTGGATTACATTCAGCATCCTCACTGTTGTCAGAGACAATTTTTCGTTTTTTATGAGATAGTCATTTTATTTTTTTATTTTAAATCTGCCACAAGCTCTTAATTTTCATTGATACAATACAAGTGATGTTGACTTGTTCATGTATTCATACACCGTTCAGATTTGTATAAAAAATAATTGACCTTTAACTGTTGGGTGAGCATATCAGTTTGTACGTGCCGTTGCTAACTATGCCTATACGTGAGCCTTCAACATGCTACTGTCGTGTGGGCTCTCGGATTAGATTTGAGAGGGCTATTAATTTATCATTGCTATACATGTGATCAACCACAACTCTGAAGTCTCGAAACTCTGATGACTCTCTTCTCTGACTAGAGCAGCATGACACTGGTCAGGCGATGCCAGCCGAAATAGCTCCAAACATGTCGTCAATCTGGCAAACAAACAAGAGTAGTATTTTTGACTGTCTATGTCTTCATCTTTGGTCGAGGCCGTCTCTTGTACGGTGAGATTTGGTTACTTATTGCTCGAGATGGTTGAGCATTAGAATTTGAAGAAAAGGTGAAAGGGATTGAAAGCTGCTATGCATACAGTTCAGGCACCGCGATCTTCACTTGGTCCCGCAAAATAAAACAAGGTGCCTTGCTTCGGTTGCTCTGCACAGGCATGAAGCGTATCCACGTGCCATAAGGCTTGATGCATTCACTCATGTGTCGGGGAGACTTCATATCCGGCTGGGTTCACACCGCCGCTGTACGAGTGACAAAACGTACCGTCTCTAAATGCTTTCTTGTGAGATTGCTCCGAGCAAACATGTGAATATACTAAATCTCAAAAAAAAAAAAAACATGTGAATATACTATTTCAAACATGTGGATCAAACCTGCCCTTATCACGTTTCTGACGAGAGCTTTACACAGATACAAGTGTCGCTTGTTCAAAGCATTCCTACAGTTGATTCTATTAATAAGTTTATTCAGGACAATAAGAAAAATACTGATTTACAAACTTAAATAGCTTTTAACAATAGCGGCTCTCAACAATTAGAACAGTTGAGGAACTGGGATATGGAACATTTATATCGAGTAAACAGGCCCAGATTTTTATTGCCTATAATCTTTGAACTGGTGTGCTTTAGGGGTTACTACTTCGAAGAGGCAGCATCATCCGCGGGAGATTCAGAACCCTCAACTACTTCTGCTTGCAGTGGCAAGTCCTCGTGATCGGGGCTGCTGGCTGATTCCGTAGACTGGTTGGTGTTTTGAACTTCTGGTCTCAATTTGCTGGACTCACTTGATAGAGATTTCAAATCCCAGGTGCAATTTTCTTGATCTTGCTTTTCCCATGGCTGTTTTGCGAGAAACTAAATGTGAGCACTGAGCAAACCAATCATGAAAATACTCTAAATTACACAAAGATATGCCACTTTTTCAGTGCCCATGAGCGTGACTATTTCATAAGCATGCAGTTATCAGCCTTGTTCCCAATACAAACCTTGGGCTTGGGTGCCATACGGGGTTTCGAGATTGGTTGATCCGGGTTTGGTGGGTCATCATTAATGTCCTATATAAGAACAGAAATGACAGGTTATAAAAGGTAACTTACAAAGTTCTCTTGTTGTAGAAATAATTTAAGGCCACAAGAAATTCAGACATACCTGGATATCATCTGGCCTCTCTCCCCTTTGTATCATTTCCATGATCTGCCAAGTCAAAAACAGTACAACATTTTAAAAGCCAAAATTCGATTTGATGGAATATTTAGCACTTCCTCATAATCAGAGCATCAAATTCAAAATTGTCAGGCTAAAGTAAGATTGCTTTTCCTATCAGCTTAAAAATGGAAGTATAAATTAAGCATTAGACAGTGCAACTCCCGTGACACATCAGCTAACCAAATAAACATGTTCAAATGTCCAAATCACATTGAGTAAACACTGGTCCCATGTTCCAATGTAGAGTAAAACACTCGGAAGAGGATGGAACCCCTAATTGATCCATGTTTGCAGAGCCCTGAGGCTGCATCCTGCTGTTGCTACCTTCTAGTTATTCCACACTTAGCAATTAAACTAAATACAAGGTTGATTATTTATTTAACCCGGTACTGATATGCAAGTCCAGATTCATGCTAGGTAACCTCAAAAGGACTGATATGGAATCGTGGATTCCGCAACACCAAACAGTTAGAAACGATTGTCTTTATGAAGATCAATTTAATTGCATTGAGCCATTGACCATTGATGCTATCCATCGCAGGCATATTTAAGCAGTAGTCTGCAACAGAGCAGTATTAAACTTGAAGCCACTGAAATGTACTCATATTGGAAAGCTAAGCTAACCTCCATATATGATTTCGGGTGGCGGGGCTGCACAGGGGCTACAGCTTCAGTTTCAGGTTCAATCCTCTCTATAAAACAGAGTACTGTTAGGAAAAACTGAACGGCAGAAGACCTTCAACAGTTTTTTGGAAGCAGATTTGCATTGGTGAACCTGATCCATCTATAAACTTTGTGCTAACTTTAGTTTCCACCTGCAGTAAACAAGAGGCAGTAGTTCAAATTTGCAGCATAAACTGTAGACAAACTAAGATTTTATTGGGGTTATAATAATTATTATTAAAGTACTTTTAGCTCACCTGATTATGCGTGCAAGAATGATCAGAAATCCCTGATAAAAGCAGGCAAAAGATAAGACAAATCAAATTAGATGTGTAATGAGCAATCCATTTAGGATCTGAGGAAATTCATAAGGAATGGCTATTTTATACAGAGAACAGAAACAAGCATAATATGATCCATGACAGTACCTTCAGATGCAAATGTATTAGATCTCCCAGAATTTGAGGATGGGCTCTTGAATTCCCACCAAAAAGAGAGTGAAAGAAATAAAAGAAGTTAGAATAACAAACAAGCTGTTAAGAGCTAGTATACCACAAATGAAAGGAAATCAGAATCAAGTAGAATGTAGGAAAAGAATTTTACCTGTAACCGATGAAACGCTTCATTTATTTCATCCACACTTAATCCCTTATTTTCAAGAAATGATCGCCTTTGGATGTCAGAAGACGTTACAACTTTTGGATGTTTCAGAAAACTAATGGCACTCTGAACGAGCTCTTCCCTCACCAGCTCAGTGGATCCAAGAACTGCCTTTCCTTTTCTTATTTCCTGCTCCTTTGTATCTTGTGAAGTAGTAGAACTATCAATACTTTCAGAGCTTCTTTGGCCTATATACAAAGCAGGCATCATATGACATAACCAATAAAAAAGTGGGTGATTAGTAGAGACTACTGAATCAGAATGAATGTTTCTTTCCTGCAAATACTTGGGCGCTAAAGAGATTAAACTGTGTGAAACTAACAATATGGGGTACAAAGGTCACCCTTGACACTACCAGAGTGTATGCAGCCCTAAGGTACAATGGAGATTTACAAAATCACTAAAATCACAAACATTATCTGGAGGAGGTTAGCCTCATCGGTCTAATGGAAGATAAAGATAAGGATAGTCCAGCCTGGTACATGGGTACCTTCTGTCGACAGTGGTGGTAATTCCATCCCCCGGATGTTTTAGCGTCATCCGGCAGCAACATTAACAAGGTTGGACTATCCTGATCCTTACTTTACTTGTGCTCGCTGTCGGCAGAGGCAGACTGGGAAATAGGGCGGACAGCGGAGAGATCTCCACCTCCCTTCTCCTCCGAGGGCGCCGGCCCTCAGGTGCTTCGCAGCATCGGGATCGTCGTTACCTGCCTCTTGAGCGGCCTCGAGAGGCTATGTTCCGGATGAAAATTCCCACGGGTACAGGGTGCCCATCCCCCATCCCCGACTGGAGAAATCTCCTAGTCCCCATATCCGTCCCTTCCCACGGGCGAAAAATTCTTCCCACACCCGCCCCGCGCAGGGATCGTCGGGGTCCCCATCTTCGCTACATCCAACCTAAATGTCAACTGCACAAGGAAGAAGGAGGGTTGGGGAGGAGACCTCAGTTCTCACCTTCCATTGTCACCGTTGAGCTGGAGGAGGGGGTCAGTCTAAGGCGGCAGGTTTGTGCTCCGGTGTGGCCCGCGCTTGCCGCCGTGCTCTAGCCTGCTGCTAGCTCCGCCGTGCTTGCTTTTTTCTTTTTTCTTTCGGTTTTTTTTTTCGAGAGAGGAAATCTCCGCCGTGGGAGTAGTACTGTATCTGTATGTGGCGGCAGGTAGAGGAAAGCTAGAGTTTATCTCGGCCTCTTGGGCTTAATTGGCGTTGCAGGCCATGGGCTGATCCATCTTGAATGACGGGCTGTAGGCCGCCCGTGGGCTGCATAAAAAAGGCCGTATCATTAGCTTTTTTTTTAAGAAAACTGTATCATTAGCTTTGTATAATCTCAATTTCCCTAAGCTTGAACCCTCCTCCAAGAAGAGAGAGAAAACTTAAACCCTCTGAAAGCGTCCCCGGGAACAATCTTCATCAGAAGAAATTCATAGAAATCCCGTGGGCCAAGGAAGAGGGCATCTGCTACGCCGAGCGCGCAAGCCGCCGAGTTCGAGATGGGGTCTGCGACTGCGAGGTCGTCACCAAGGAAGGTGCCGATGCCTATGCCTCCGAAGGAGAGCATGGTGTTGGTGCCGCCGCTGTTCGACCAGCCACCCGCCGCCACGCGTACCAGGTCGATCGCGCTACACCCTCCCACTCTCCGCACGTAGCCTCGGGGCGCAAACCCGGGCGCAGGGCAAAGGCTGCTCGGATTTCCCTTCTTTACCTGCGGATCAGTGAAACGAAGTCAGTTCAGGGAGTTTGAAAAGTTTCAACTCGATTTTTCCGAAATTTGAATAAGATTTTTAAGAGCCTCACCTCGATTTTGTGGAGTTTCTTTTCTAAGTCGAATTCAAAATGTTTCAAATCGGGTTAAAATTTTTTCAAATCGCGTACCATCTTCTCCGGCTCCGACTACGGAAAAGAAAGGAGGCGCGCGGAAGGCCGGTGGATTCAGCCTCGGCGGCGGCGCTCGGCACTCACGACGTGGGAGGCATCCCGATCTAGATGGAGTCCTAGGCTCGGGAGGGGAAAGGTGATTGTGCGCCCCACGCGGGATGAGGAAAGCGAGCAGCCGGTCCCGTGGTTTGGTGGAGGAAAAAGAAGAAGAAACCGATCATAGGGTAGGGAGAGAGCTCGCGCGAAGCAAAATTTCGGCATATGGAATTGTGGAGTACCGGTCGAGCAGTCTCTGCTGCACAATGGATCTCCGTTTAAAGCCATTGTGATTGATCATACTTCTGGATCACTCGCTCTTTATTGTGAAACCGATCTGTGGATCAGTGAAGTTTTCTGCATTATGGAATCATGGCATTGTTATATCTTATATCTATGCAATGTACGTGATTTGTTGTCTTATTACTGAAAGGGTTTTTTTACTGTAAAATTGCAGGATGTCAGTGCCATCATATGAGGTCATGTTTGGAAAGCTCCAACTGCAAAATCTGTTCGAGGACTACTTCAATCAAGTTGGGAATACGACAGCACGTATTATGCTGAAGGCACTGGAAGATCCTCGTGTCGACTTGACTGCTACAGTATGCCATCAAACACCTTTTTCCCCTGATGCTTCAGCCCTTTCAAGTTCCAATAGCACAGTTTCTGTCTTGCTCAATCGATCACTCAACACTTATTTGTTTTTATGGGAAACTGCCAACTATGCACAGTGTTGCACACCACCGTTCACATATCTTTTTAATTTTTCAAAAGAAGAATCACAAATTTCAATGGTGTGAACATAGCCTAGATATTGTATGGATATGGACATGAACTGTTGTGGTCTTCATGTTGAGATTATCCTCATGGTCCCATATACTTCTGGCTCTAGAAAATGTTTTGGAACCCTTTGCGATAACACCTAAAGCCACTGATTTTCCTTCATTTTGTTATAGAAGCTTTGCTACATCAATTGAAGTACTAGGGCGTCATTTTAAACTGGAATTTCTTTTAAGGGGTTTACTTCATGTAAAGTTTTATGTTCCTTAATTTTGACAGTTGTCTACACCCCCCAATGAAGATTTTGGAACAGAGATAAAAGGGGATGCTCTGTTTCACTGGCAAAAGTATGTATCCCATAATTACCAGAGCTCTTCTGTATATATATGCACCTTTGTTATACTCTTTAACCTCCACGTTGTTGAAACTTTTTTAGATATGCAGATGATCCCTACACCTTTATAGACCTTCATGTCTCAACTTCAAATCCGTACGCACCTTCTTGCTAGACTATACTAGTATTTCTCAAAATATATTTTTATTACGAGAATTACATATTGCTCCTGTTTATGCAGTTGGTATCTTAGGTCATGCGTGTACTCCCCTAAGTATGGTATTGGCGCATTTGGAACAATACCTCTGCTAACGGGAAACAGGTAGACTCTACATATCTTGTTTCCATCATCATGCTCATGCATGGAGCTGTTATAAAGCTTTTCATTGATTTGTATGCACAAATATCTTGTTGAGGATTTGTTTCTCGAAAATCAATGGGATGTATAAATTTTGTTGCTTCATGTTGATATAATTTTAAATACTAAATGACTGAACGAGGGAGAAATATTCATCATTTGCAGGGTTCATTCAGAAGATTATGGGGTCATGGGTATAAGATATGGTTCAGAGAATTTATCACTTGGGGCTTCTTTCGTGCAATTTCCTTGTATGTATTTGCACTTCTGATATATTTTATAGATTTATTGTCGATGATGATATTTTAATCAAGTATGCATCCTACATACTAGTTCCAAGACATTTATATGGGTTTGCTTAGTACTTCACTCTAATAATATTTTCCGTTGCAGTATCTGGTGAGGTACCCTATGGTGCATGGTTGGTTGGTAGAAAAGGAAACTTAAGTGCAGGAGTACAGTACAAGCCACTCAGTGAGTGCTACTGGTATAAATACCAAAATATTTTACTTACTATTACAATAGTTGTGTTCTCAATTCCATTAATATGAATCTCTGTGTCTATTTTTGAAAAAGAAACATAGATACGAGGTCATTGTTTCTCACACTTTGCTTGCTTTTAAGCTCCTTAGAAATGTGGAGTATCATTCTATCAAAAACACAACGTTGAGTAATTAAACAAAACTGGCAGTTTTATTTCTCAATGCTGCAAAACTCATCTTTTTATCATTATAATTTATTGTTTGAACAAAACATGGATGCAGTATTTCATAGAATCATTTGTTTCCAAAAATCATCTTTCTATGCGTTATAAACAAACAGTTTCTGGTAACAACCTTAGCTTTTCGGCAGGGGCTTCCCGTGCTGTATCTCTTTTTTTATAAAAAAAACAACCTTTCTTTTGCTATAGTCAAGTGATGTGGAAGTTGTTTATTTGATATTATCATATCCTTTGTTATTATTTTTTTTGTGTGCTGCTAGAGATCTAATTCTGTTCCATCCATTCTGCAACAGGTGGAAACAAGAATCCTATGCCATTTACAGATCCAGAGAACTGGAATTGTGCAATCAGTTATAGCGTTGGCTCGACTAGCCCACTCAGCCCTTCATTCATTTTTATGCTAGAACTTGCCAGAAGTAAACAGGTCTGCTAACACAACATGCTTCACACCGCTTATAGCATGCTAGGACATTTGACAAGGATAGACAAGTTTTCATCTCTAATGGAGTGACAAATTATTGTGGTCTATGTATAAAATATGAATTTAACATAGTTCTATAACGCCATATCGGATCATGCCATTGTAATGGATATGATTTCCTTTTGTTTTGGTAGAGTAACACCCAAATACTTTTCAAGTAATTATTTGTTTGTTGCATATATTGACAAAATGTCCAGGTTGACATTCTTGTTAAATGATGAAACTCATCATAGTTTACTGATGCCACCTTCATGGAATTTTTTAATCCCATTTGCAGTAACATTTTATTTTATTTTTCTTTTATGTGCAGCTAACGACATCATTCTATCAACACTTGGTTGTTCAGAGAGGGGTAAGGATGGCACGTTCTTTTGTATTTGTGAAGAATTATCTCTCATTAAATCACAATCCAGGGGTAAAGTGGAATTATCCACACCTTTGATGAGATGATGTAATTAGGGCATCAATCTTTGCACAAGTTACCTGAGCTATATTTCTTTTTGATATCCATTCTTTAATATTTTTGTTCCTTTCCTGTTGCATCTTATTAGTTTTTTAATTGTATTGCATATTAGTTACTTCCTCCTTTACTAAATTGTTGTTGCCATTGACTTTTTCCGTGAAGTTTGACCATTTGTCTTATACAAAAAAATTCTTGAATACAAAAAGTTATATGCTATATTTCAAGTTTCTTTAGCGATAAAATATATTCCAACAAAATATATGATATTTCTTAAACTTTGTTTGAATAAGACAAATGGTCAAACATAACGAAAAAGTCAACAGCGACAACAATTTAGTAAGGGAGTAGTATATTGGTAGTTCGATATCTCCTGGTTTGCTTTTGTGAGATATAAGTGGGAATGGAATCACGTATATGGAGGGAAATAATAGTCCTTAGAAACTGCAGCCGTCCTAGGTTCTTGCCTGATTTGCCAACAGTTAAATGGCATGATTTAAAAGATGGCTTAGACAGTACATTAGTTGAAAAGTCATCCGTTCCATTAGCAGAAATTAATGGTGGGGACCAAACGAACCTGAGCTTTTTTTAGCTTCAAGAGAATAGTGTCACATTCAAGTTGAACTCCACCATACCGTGTACTCAACTGAATCTGATGATCTCACTTTATTTTGTTCATACGTTGGTAATTGGGCTTTAAACATGCATACATGTGACTCCAAGATATTCGTTCTGGCCTTTTCTCACACTGTATTGTCTTTGAAAGTTTGATTTACTTAAGTGCATGGCAGGTAAAAAACCCTTCGGAAGATAAGAGGGTTGTTGAAATTACGAACTATATTGATCTTGGGATCGAGTTTACTGCAAGGTAAGCAGTGTACGTAGGAACCTAGTTTACATGAAATTACCTGACTAACTGCATAATACTGTGTTTTAGGACTGATAATAAAGACAAAACAACCGAGAATGGCAATTCCCAGTTTCAGTTGGCTGGAAGCTGGCAAGCTAATAAGAACTTCCTACTGAAGGTAGCAGATAGATCTCCATTTGTGAAACATGACTTTTTTTTCATCCTTCACTTTCCTTTCGAGTTTTGGAAATTGTTTTGGTGAAATAAGTATAGAATTAATTGAAAGGTGTGACTACATTGTTTTTCTTTAGATGTCAATTCATTTGTTTGATCCTCTTGCTCTAATTCATAGGGAAAACTTGGCGCTTCAAATTCATCCATTGCTCTGGCATTGAAATCATGGTGGAGACCTTCCGTTACATTCAGTATCACAGGTGTGTGAGTTGAGCAAGCCTTTGCAGTCTTTAATTTTTTTTTATGCATGATAAGCAAGTTCTATTTGCTCACCGGCTCAATTAGTATAGTTCTAGTTTGTCCTTTCTTTTTTCCCTTTTACCTTTGCACTGAACTTAGTTTCGTGAAAACATTATTGCATAATTTCTTGAGCTTCATTTAAATTGTCCAGTTATAACTAAATGATCATTTTTTGTTGTTTTAATCCATCAAATTTGTATTTTGGCTTACAACAATGAATTTAAATACGACGCGTGGAGTGGCCTGTTTATCACCAGACGCATTGACTTACCATTTGTGTTTACAGCTTTGTTCGATCATGCAAAGCGTACAGCATCATATGGATTTGGCATTCGCACTGAAGATATTAGACAATCCAGGTTCTATATTTACTTCAAATTGAGTTATATGTCTGTTTCATTAGAAATGTTGTTCTGAGAGACTCATGAATTTAAATGCAGTTACCAAAGAGAGGATCCAAACTATATCATGTTGACTCCAAGCAAGGAACAGACTGGGGAGCGGCCCAAATTCCAGGCGCATACTGATTATGATCATTTACCAATAGATTTGAGGCCTGTTGACAGGATACTGTAATCTTAGGCTGGCCTTTTCACATTTGTAGGCTGGAAAAAAAATCCACAGACAGCTCACCAAAGTATTATAAACTATAGCGTCCACTCTTTTTCATTTTAGGGAGAACCGTGTGAGTCTTTCAGATTTATAATGTATTTAGCACTATGTTGAAATTTTGCTCAACGAAATTTTGGACCGGTCAATTCCTAAATATAGCATGTTATCGTCTGATTTTCCCTCCGATCTGCATGATGGATTCATAATTGGCTGGTGAAATAACGCAGATGCAGAGAAATCGATGCCACCTTGATATGGACTGATAACGTCAATTTCGTTCACATCATATTCATTCAGTTTTCAGAAGGGTCAAATGAAAAGCTTATATAGAAAGACGACTTCAGACTGACTTGCGCGCAGAAGTTTTGGGTCGATAACACACGTCCAAGCACTATAATCAAAACATGTTGAAAAACAGATGACAACAAAAGGAATGTAACAGACGGATCGTACATCGAAGATCCTGACTGAATAGGAACATCTGGGTACTTGTCATAAACAACAGAACGTCGAAGAATAAACAGCAACTACTAGGTACTTAACAAGTTCCAGACTGATTACGAACATTTCTAACTGAATAGGAACATCTGGGTACTTGTCATAAACAACAGAACATCGAAGAATAAGCAACTACTAGATGCCTAACAAGTTCCAGACTGATTACAAACATTTCAGTACTTGACAGATAAGAAATGGGTCCCAAAACAAAATGCAGATAGATGCCAATTAGGACTAAACAGATGCGTCAGGCAAATCAAAGCTAATTAAAATGCCTTTCAGATCTTTCTTCCCCAAGCTGAATCATCTCAAACGAAAGAACTCTCTGAAAGGTGACAGCTACAAGCCTACAACGACACACCAGCAGCATAAACACAGACCTGACCACCTCATGCCTCAGACGGCACCAGATAGAAGGGGTCATCCAGTGATGAATCAATGGCAGTATGGAAGTTCCAGCGTGGTGTGACAACACGAAAGGAAACTTGATCATTTATGCCACATGGCACTCTGAAGTTCCTCGCCTCCTCATCTGTACAGACCAAGATGACCAAGCCCACAGTTTTGAGAGCCTTCCCCTCCCTGAGAATGTACCTGAGAAACCCAGTGTCATGCATCTGGGATCCTGACCCATGGTGGACAACAGTCCTGAGATGTGATTCGAGGCACTCACAACTTCACAAGCAGCCTGGTTGTCCCAGAAGCTCAAGTCATGGACGCTGTCCGATGACTCAGATGGAACGGACATGATGTGCAGCGTCTCCAGGTGAGGGAAGCATTCGAGCAAGGTTGGCAGCATCTTGGCCTCCCTGTTGTGCCCACACCGAATGTTGACAGCAAGTATTTTCAGGCTTGGAACCATGGCCATAGCACCCACATTCACCCCGCACTACGGGAAAACGGTAGTTTGCCGAGTGCCAGAAGCACTCGGCAAACACCCTAAGACACTCGCACTCGGTAAAGGGCCATCGACATAGCTCTTATCGGTAAAGTGTTGTTCCTTGCATTTGGTAAAAAAAAATTCTGTGCACTTAAAAAATAAAAATTAGCAAATAAATTCTAAAAATAATCAAATTTTGGCATGACACTATTTGATCTATTACCGATACAAAATGATTTCAATTAAAGATAAAATTTATCTATCAATTTGACTCCAAATTTTAATGAGTTATTATCAACTATAATGTTCTTCTTCGGAGGTTCTCCGTTTTGTAAGCAATGTATCATTCTCTAACTTTTATTGTAGTTTCCACATGTGATACCATCAAATCATAACCAATCTCATGATGTTTCGACTTTATTTTATTTTTTAAGAATTTATTAGTCATTCACACACACTTTAGCGGTCATATTTTTTACAAAAGATATGACAAATTTCTTTTTTTCATGGGTAAGGTCCTAATTGGTCTAAATAACATGAATATAAATGTTATACTCATTGTATTCTATTTTTTGATGTAGTTCAAATTTGACTATGCAAAAAAAGTTGCTTGAAATGTACTTAATTAACTAAATATAACAAATAAATATAAATAAACTTTAAATTTTAAAATGAAGTTACACATGTTGTATTTAGTGAGTAGGAAAAGTTTTGAGAGGAGAAAACAAAAAAAAATTACTTCTTTGTCAAGTGTAAAAAAATACACTCGGTAAACCGGCTTGTTTGCCGAGTGTTTTTTCTTGGCACTCGGTAATTACTTCTTTGCCGAGTATTTTTTTTTGGGTTTGCCGAGTGTATTTTTTTACCAAGTGTATTTTATAAGGCACTCGACAAACAACGTCTTTACCGAGTGCCCAAGTAAAAACACTCGACAAACAATTGAATATTCGGCATACTCGGATTTTCCCGTAGTGTCGGCCCCGATGACAGATGCCGCCAATCTCCAGATCGTGCATGTTGAAGTCGAGGAACCCAAGCACCTCCAGCTTTGGCGCGCAAACAATTCTGATGGTCCTCTTGCGGCCAATGGATTCTAAGAGCAACTCCAGCAACAAGCCCAAAACGAAGCCCTGATTTTCAGATTTCGGGGCGGCCCGAAAATTCCGGGGCCCAAAACTCATCCGCACTCCAGAAAGACTCCTAATCAAGGCTCCTAAATTTATTTCTGGCGGGTGGGACCTCCTTGTCGGTGAAACGAGGCGAAATAGAACCAAATCTCCCATTCGATTGTGAGACCGCTCGCGCCGCCGCCCGACGGTGCTCGGCCCAGCTTCTACGCCGGAGCTGCCACGGCGGTCACCTACTATGCGTCGCCAGCACCCTACCCACCCATTCAAGTGGCTGGCAAAGGCGCCACTCCGCACACCACGTCGCCTATCTGGCGCCGCCGCCACTCCAACCTCGGATTGCCTATCGTGCTGGCCGCCGCCACTCCACCCTCGACACCTGAGCATCACCGCCGTATCCCGAGGCTCCTCCCCACACCAGCCTCACCGCGTCATCGACCGAGGCTCCCCACAGCTTGTGCCGTTTGGTCTGGTCGGCCGGGGCAGATCGTCGTGCTGCTTGTGCTCCGCTCGCCGTCGCATCCTTTGGTGTGGAGGTGGCCAAGACGGTATGCAAGCACTACTACCAAACCACCTGCATCCAACAGTAGTACCACACCACCTGCATTCACGAGAAGAACTGGTACCCAATCTGCAATTATGTAGATTCTACTGGTAGAGCCAAAACAAGCTGTTCAGGAGAAAGAACTGATGGAACCAGAAAAAAAAAGAAGAAAAGGTCTTTTATTTGATCAGTAGACTGGGGAAGTGGGAGGAAGTAAATTATCTTCTTCATGTTTCATTTTCATTTTTTGTCCAAGTGGATATAAGTTAAATTATTGAATAAATGTATAATGCCTTTCTTAGATGGTCTATTCTCTTGAGTTGCATCACTGGTGAATGGATATATGTGCTGAATATTGCTGGAATTGTTAGTAATATGCTTGCATCAAGAAGCTTCCTTGGTTAAGTGATATGCTGACCTCAATCTTTTTTACTGACTGACACCTCTACAGATGATAGTGATATGCTGATCAGATTCTTTCTGTGCCGGCTCTTATCAGTTAAACATAGCTATCAGTCATAGTTACCAATACAGAAAAGAAGTACCAATGAATATCAACTACTTAAGAAAAATAAACTAAAAGATGTTTGAGTTGTCTGATATGGATGACCGAATAATAAAGATCATTTTCTCTGTTGCTAAACTGATAAAACAGTTCATCAGACTCTGGGACAGAATTAAAAAAATTCCAGTAAAGGTGATATACACACCCAACAAGCACACTGAATATTGCTCTTTCACAGAATAGCACACTGATAAACAAAAAGTGAGTCACAGTTGGGACTAGTGATGGGCAAACAGGCCGCTCGGCACGGCACGACCCGAGCACGAAAAGGCTCGGCCCATTTAAATTAAACTTAATTGCAAAAACCACTCCATATCTCATCTTGAGTTTTAGATTCCCACCCATAACTCTTTTTTGTTGCAAATCCACACCCACCCACCATCTTTTGTTGCAAAAACCACTCTAATATGCATATGCTTAATCAATTTCATATATTTTGGCTAGTATAAATCAAAATAAATATATAAATTAACTCAGTTTAACACTTTTTAACTTTTTGAATCATTGTTTTATTAAAGTTTAATTTAAAACATTTATAATAATCTCATTTTCATTAATAAATGTTTTCGGATCTCATAGGAACACCGACTAACCTCTAATTTATTTCTTTTTTTCAAATTCTATCATAATATGAAAATATTATATTTTAAATATATTATAAGATTGATACAGACACCATCAACCATTTTAAATGAATGGAACTCGGTTGTATCAATTAAACATGTGTCAATTGGGGTTGTTTTTGCAACAAAATCTAGTTAGTGGGCGGGTGTTTGCAACAAAATAGCTTATGGGTGGGAATCTCAAACTCTACATGAATTATGGGGTGGTTTTTGCAATTATCCCTTTAAATTACGGGCTAGCACGATACGAAATGACTTACGGGCCGTGCCGTGCACATTACACGGTCGACCTCTCGGTCACGCAGCACGGCACGAAATTGTTAAATCGTGCCGGACCGGGCCGGCAGTCCGTTTTAAATTTTAACCCATTTAGTTATTTTTTGAAGAAATTTAGTGTTAAAGGGAAATCGTGCTGGCCGGCCCGGCAACCGCTTTAAATTTTAGCCCATTTAGTTATTTTTTGAAGAAATTTAGTGTTAAAGGGTGCAAAAATTAGATGCTAGTAACAAGAATTGAACTTGAGACCTAACGCATAAGAAGGATTCACTTACCACTACACTAACTACTTAGTTGTATACATAAAAACAAAAAATATATTTAATAAAACATAATCGGGCCGGGACGGGCCGACCCCTCGGCCCAAACACGGCCCGGTCGTCCTTATCGTGCTCGGGCCGGGTCAAAATTCGCGTGCTTCGTGCCCGGCACATTTGGCCCGGCCCATTTGGCCATCACTACTTGGGACGCCGTAGCGCGCTGTCCGGTTTCGTGGCCCATTCCTGAGGAGGCCTTAAGGCGACGAACCTAGCCTCTTTCTCCCTCGGCGGGGCAGCGGCAACCGGCGATCGGCAGGTTCTCTCGAGAACGTCGGAGGGAACTCGAACTCGCGATAGGGCCATCGACCACATCTTCTACACCTGGATGGATCTCTGTAAGCTCCTCGACCCATTGCTTCAGAATATTTATAAATGATGTATTGTCGACGATGATTTTGTTGTTGCGATTGCGACTCGTTTTATGGACGTAACAACTCGACGGAACTCTCGAAATCTCACATGTGGTTGTTGTTACTCGCAGTCGTTCGTGGTCGCAAGGTCAGGTGGAAACACGAGGATGTGGGGTCAGGGTCAGATTGTTTCTCTGTGAACCCAACAGGAATTGGTTGCCATGGTCTGAAACGGAGGGGGAAGGGGAACAGTAAGACCAAGCTGCAGATGAGGCGGAGATGTACTTTCCGTTGCTTGCAAGATGCGAAACAGCATCACGAAAAGATGAATAGAAGGAAACTCGCTGACAAGCTTGAATCTCTTGCCTCAGGAAGTACGTCGTGAAAGGAGGACATTTTATTTTTATGAATTTAGACATCGGGACCACTAATAGCTTATCTGAATGTGCTCTTGTTCTTCCAGTCGCTGATCTCAGCATTCAAAGTTGTCACCAGTTTCTGGCCAAGGAGCCTGTACTCCACAAGCGTGAGTCCACGATTAATCAATAATTGCTTCTTTCTTATTATCACGATTTGCTTTATTGCAATTTTGAACCTTCCTGATATGATATCCATATATACAGATCTTGCTAAGGAAATCCATGATTTCAGTTGTGGGCTGGAACCTGAGGTAGATTCTGATTTTATTTGTCGAATGGAATCTGAGATTGACACCAATTTGGATTCTGAGCTGGAATCTGAGGTTGACACGAATTTGGATTCTGAGCTGGAATCTGAGGTTGACACGAATTTGGATTCTGAGCTGGAATCTGAGGTGGACCTGGATGAGGACCTCGAGTCGGATTGGGATAATCATGTAGTCTCATGGGAGGAATTAAAGGCGAAAGCTCTTCACATTGTCCGCATGCACGAAGTGACTGAATATGACCCTGTGCACTGTGTCCCTGTCTGTACCCGCTTCTGCAAATACAACTTAGCCTACTTCGACTTTGACAAAGAATGTGAGTATATTCACAATCGTTTCATTCATCTCATGTGGCCATTGACTGGACAGGCTTGTTTGAGACCCAATTTTTCTCTTTGTGGATGGAGTTATTTCATTTTTCATGTGTGTGTTATGCATTGTATTTGTGAGTTCATCCATGAATGTAGGAGCAATAAATCTGCACCTGCTCCAATTAATTTGTTTGTCACGTGTATTGGCCCCAGGGATACTAACTTATATACTCTTTTGAGTATGCTCTTACTTTAGGAAATATCGCTGGGACTACATGAAAACACTGTTGAACACATGCTCTTACTCTTTATAATACAGCAAAGGGTTTACCCAATGTTGCTTTTGCTTTTGTATTTGCATTTAAAATGGGATGTCTACTTGTTTCTTACTGTCTTCCAATTTCCTAATAAATATATAAATATGATTTATTTATGCTATTTTCATTAATCTGCAGCTAAAGTGCTACGTGGGAAACCATATCTTGAGCTAATGCTTTTCATTAATCTGCAGCTAAAGTGCTATGTGGGAAACCATTTCTTGAGCTAATGCCAAGTGAGCATAGTATGTTAGAGGAATCTGTCAATGTTATTTCCTTGAGGATACTTGAATCTGATATGGGCTATCCTATCAGAGTATTTGGCACCGTGCTTGTGAGGGATCAAGTTGACTACAAGTGTGTGTATCTTTTCAGGCGTGACAAGGATGATGCTCAAGTTATCAACTCGCCGGTCCGTATTCATTTACCTATCATCTCCTTGATTTTATGATCATTAGGTTATTTGATGGTGAAATCCGTGTATGCAAATCCACCATAACAGGGTTGATTTGAAATTGTATATGCATATATTGTTACACATAACATCAAAAGTATTCTTTTTAGTTTGACTATATAAGTAAAACAAAAACTTTAGTGACATTTCTGTATGGTCTTCTAGTTTGAATTTTGACTAGTTTACCCACAAATTCTTGTTCTTATTCTTAACTAGTGCCAAAAACATAGTATCTGCAAAGAAAAAAAAATTAAAAAATCATGTTTATCTACTGGAATAAAAGAATTACATTGGTGATGTTCATTTGAATTACATACAAGTCATGAATGTCCTTTGAGGCTTTGATGTTGCTCGAAGTTTGTACATTGTTGACTACAGTGCAATAAAGTTCATGTTCCCCTAGTTATTTGCTGTGACACATAGTTTCATTTCGATGTCCTGAGTAGATATATATTGTTTATTCATTTATATGAGGGTATATTTTGATAGTGTCTGTTTATCGCCCCCTGCAGGAGGATAGTTTAACATTGACAGATCCATGTCGAGGGCTTGCTGTGACAAGTAGTATGTTTTTTGAGATCAATTTAAAGATTAAGGGTGATGCTGGTGACGTCATAACTTTTAGCAAAGGTGTAATAGAGCATGACACCTGTATCAGCAATGGTGAGAAGCTCATGGAGTATATTATAGCTAGTTGGCATAGCAAAGTGCAGTTGGCATATACACCCGTACCATATGCTGTTACAGCTACCCTTTCGGTCAGTATGTTGCAGGGGCCGTGTGAGTTCACTGGTGAAGTAATCGCCTGGACCAGTAAAAATGAGAACAAAATCATTCTTCACGACAGTAAAGTGGCAGGCACTTCAACAGAACTTGGAGCTGGAGGGTCTGTTGCATTATCTCGTTGTTTGGTTGCCGTCCCAGTGGATGAAAATTTGATGCTACGTATTTGTGTTCGAGATGGTGCTGCTGAGGCTGAATGCTTAGAGTTCACCCTAGGACACCTCCTTGATAGTCGTACTTGCTTTCTAGATTCCTGTAAGTTGCAAGTGGATGTGGAATGGACGGGTATCCTATTCACAATGCGGGAGGATGTGTATGAGCGTGTTGGATATACCAGACTGTTACTTTGAAAATTTTGTAATGGAAGTCTCGGATGTAGCAAACTTCTAATGGAGCATTTGTAATGGTCAAATCACCGTTAAAGATTGTAAAATAATGTCATTGTTGTAGTTGCACTTCCTCTAAGTGTCTCACCGTCTGCAGAAAACATTGTTGGAGTGTATACTTTTTGGTAGCTGTTTAATCCTTGTGTTAGTCTTGTCTTTCACATACAAAATTTCTTTGACTATTGGTGAAAACTTAGATGGACTGCAGTGAAGGACTGGTCATCCAAATTTGCTTCACGCTTTCCTCAGTTTTCTCTCTGTCCCTACCGGTTTTCGCCCTTGCCTGTACGCGAGAGGCCGCCGGAGTGCCACCACCGCCGTCTAGCCCTCGTCGCAGGTGGAGCTGCAACAGTCGCGTGTGACCACCGGCCTTCGTCCGAGAGGCTGAGACCAACGTCGCGCGCCGATCACGTGGGTGGTGCTCCTGGCCCTGGACGAGCCGAGCTCGCCGGCGTGACCCGCGCGGCAGAGCTTGACTCGATAAGGCGGATTGACCTTGACCGAGGGCCCGCTTCCATCTCTGTGGCTGGGAGCACCTCGTGGTTCTAGAATTATTCCGGTATAATAATAATAATAATATAAAAGGAGAAAACACTAGTATGCGTTTGTTAAATCGACTGAAATTGGCAGTTTCACCAACAAAATTGCAAAAAGCTCATGAAATTGAAGCGACTCGAAGCCTGCAGCGCTACTGCTGCTGCCGGAATCAGCAAGAGAGAAGCAAAGGTGTCACGAGAGTATATGTATCAAAGTTATGGGTCTAACATTGATGATATGATAAAATGAAGTAAAATGCGGGTAGTTCAACGACGACGGACTCTCGTGTAATGTGGCATCTTTAATATTCTAAAACGGCGCGGTTTCTTTGCAAAAGAACCTATCCACGTCATCTTTGAAATACTTACCGTTCGATCCTATTCTGGACGAATAATAACCATCAGATGTACTCCAATGTCATTTTCATCTGCACCCCTTACTAAGTACCAAAACACATCATTGCAAACAAGTCCTCCCACCACACCCATCTCTCTTCTCTTATCTCTTTCTTACCATCGATCCCCCAACGAACTGTGAAGGAAAAGCTCGTGGGCTGCCTCCGTGGAGTCGAGGTTGCTGCGGCGGCTCGCCGAGGCTCCGTGTGCTCGGGTGCGACAAGATCCTCCGCATTCCCCCTCCTCACCGGGACACGGAGGTCTGCAGCAGGACCACTCGCAGCACACGCCCTCCACCACGCCACCCTCCTCTCCGGCTCTCCGTGATGCCAAGCCGGAGCGATCTAATCCACCTCCTCGGAGCGCGGTTGACGCATTGGAAATCTCAATCCGAAGTGGTCGTCTTATCCCAATGCTGAGAAAGAATTCAAGGTGAGCCTCTTGCACCTCAAGTGAGTCCATTGCAGTTTTTTTTTCTCTTTCCCTTCAATCTGGATCCCGGTGCACACACACAACCTGTTTGATTAAATGGTTAGCTGGTGTGTTATGCTACGTTAGTTCAACTAAGTTGCAGTACTACCAATGCTACTGCTCTCAAGGCCTTTGCTCATTCACTTTAAACATGATATATGTAAATAAACGAGTTCTCTTGCCAATATAGTTTTATATTTTATATCACTTCGGCCATACTACATATATATAATTATTTTATTCTCCATCTGCCACCTTTTGAAAATGTTGAGTATACTTATATATTCTAAAATTTAACTATTAAGATGTATGTGCTGAAATAATTACTCCTTGTGGTAGTGCTATGCTTTATCGCAATATGTAAATTATCTGGCAGCCCTTGTGTTAAATTCAACAAGTGTTTATGTTTCCCTTTATATGTTCACAATACAATATTAAGGTTCAGGAAACAAGAAAAAAATATTAAAAATCCAAGCCCCACCTTACCATGTGAGCTGCAAGCACCACGGTTTGGACTTTCTTAATGTATGTAAGCAAATTAGTTATAAAAAAATGTATGTTGGCAAATTCATATATCCAAGCAATTTTTATATTAAAAATGTATTTGATTTATTGTACACCATGTATATGAAAGCCCATTTTAATATTTTAAAAAGGTATTATTCTCTTAATCCATCATCATTTTCTACAGAAACATTTTTACTACACCCTGCAAATAACCACCTAGGAAGTGCATCTTTTCCTATCAAATTCCTACGTCTAACAAACATGTATTATATTCTCTGTATATATTGGCATGTGTGATCATTTACGGTTACTTTAATGAGTTATTTGCATTATCATATTATTAATTTGTTCGTAAGTAGCTCAGCGTATAGAGCTTTACACAATGATCCCTCAAATTGCTTCTATTTACAGTGATAACGCATTGGAAATTTGAATCCGAAGTGGTCGTCTTATCCCAGTGCTGAGAAATAATTCAAGGTGAGCGTCTTGCATCTCAAATGAGCGCATTGCAGTTTTTTTCTCATTCCCTTCAATCTGAATCCTGGCACACACACACAACCTGTTTGACTAAATTGTTAGATCTTGTGTTATGTTACATTAGTTCAACTAAGTTGCAGTACTACCAATACTACTGCTCTCAAGACCTTTGCTGATTGAGTTTAAACATGATATATGCAAATAAACGAGTTCTCTTGCCAACATACTTTTATATTTTATATCACTTTGGCCATAGCACATATATAGAATTATTTTATTAAGATGTATGTGCTGAAATAATTACTCCTTGTGGTAGTGTTATGCTTTATTGCTATTATGAAACAAAATTTGATAATTAGATACAAAATGCAGTATATTATTATTATTCCCTTTGTTTTGTAGAATGTATTCATGCTTCGAAAGGTAACTACTCTATTCACATTACTTTAGTGCTTCCTCCAATGATTATCAAGTTGTTATGTACGTACTTGAGATATTTAGTTAGGATTATGTGTGATCCATGCTACTGTGAGAAGTTGGAATAAGTTTTGTTAGTCTCCTAACCAAATTTGTTACTTTGCTGTGATTAGTTCCTACAACAAAAAAACAGTGCATAAGAAAACACTCAGCTGTAGACTAATTGGTTCTAAGAAAATCTCTCGACATAGTTTGTTGGTCTCTCGTAATAGAAATAAATGCAACTGCAACTCGTGGTTTACTGTAACCATGTGGAGATGTGGAGGAAAAAGTAGCTGGTGGTGAAGGCATGAGGCATGACCACCAATAAGGTCGTCTATTTTTTTGACATATAATCGCATTGCTTGTATTGCATCTTGCCCAATCTGAAGGCCAGTCAAAAGATTCGGTAGTTATTGAAATTCACTGGGAGGTTGTTAGCCTTTTTGCCTTTCAAGTTCAGTAGTTTTGATGAAGTTCACCGGGATGTTAGCATGGTGAATAGCAACACCGACAATTTCACCATACCGAAGTATGAGGGGATATGTCTCTAATTATGAACTGTTGCATGTTTTCTCGCATCATCCCACATCCCCAATTATCTCATATCGATGAAACCGTATCTGATATCATCCCAGTAGCCTGCTGCCTCGGTTCTTATTTCCTTTATTTCGATGTCCTCCAGTTCAAATGAACAAATACTAAACAATCAAGTTCAAACTAACACACTCGGTAAGGCCTTAGGGGCAAGCTAAAATACATCAGTAATCCAATTTCATTTTACATAATATGTGATAAGAATTTTTTGAGGGATATCCGGCCCGACAAAGGCCGGGCCGGGCAGCACTGGTGCGGCAAGGCCGCACCATCCTTCTAGTCACAACAGAGCACGGAGGTGGGCCTATGTGCTTTGTGGGCCTCTTCATGGCTCGTTGGAATCACCGTGCATAGTATAAAGAAAGAAGTCCTTTACCCTTGAACTGTTGGTATAGTTTGAATTTACTCCCTAGACTCTAGAGAGAGAGAGAGTATGGTTGATGGGCCCAAAGTGCTGACATGGTGCCCCGACAAGTGGACATTATCAGCCACGTCGGATAAAACAAATGCAAAAATCAGGAGGGGGGGGTTGTTAAACGGACGAGTATGGATAGTTCGTGCCTGGTATTAAAATCGAGGGAGGAAATTTCAGGCTATGGGTGCGTTTGGCACGGCTTATTGAATCGCCTATTAAAAGTGCTTATGCTCAATAAGCGGTTTGAAGTGCCAAACGGCAAAATAGCAAAGTGCTTATGAGGTATAAGCACCTATAAGCACTTTGTCATTTTGTACTACACATAAGCACTTTAGGCAAAGCAACAAAACATAGCTTATAGTGCTTATGTGTGAGAATAAGCGGTTTTGATGAATAAGCATAAGCAGTTTTGCCAAACGGGTTGACTGCATATGCTACATAAGCACTATAAGCAGTTTTGATAGAATAAGCACTATAAACAGTATAAGCACTATAAGCATTTTGTGCATAAGCCGTGCCAAACACACCCTATGTCTTATTGAATTGCTTATTGAAAGTGCTTATGCTCAACAAGTAGTTTGGATCGCCAAACATAAAATAACAAAATGCTTATTAGGTATAAGCACCTATAAGCATTCTGTCATTTTGTACTTACATGTAAGCACTTTGGATAAAGCAACAAAACATAGCTTATAGTGCTTATATGTGAGAATAAACAGTTTTGATGAATAAGCATAAACACTTTTGCCAATACTTATGCTACATAAACACTATAAACAGCTTTTGATAGAATAAGCACTATAAGTACTATAAGCATTTTGTACATAAGTCGTGCCAAACGCATCATTCTTCCTATATGTGGCTTGATTGTGTCCACGTCGAGTTCGACGTAATTGATAGTGCAATCACACCATATGAGCTCGCATGATCGGGACTTGGTAGTTTCATGCGACTCGATGGAATTCGAGAGCATCTGAATCAAGTAATTACGCCATTTGGTTTGGCGTGATTTCACTATTCTCTTTCCTTAATGTCACTTTTAGCTGATATCATCAAGTTATTTTTTTAAAAAAAACTCTATAAACTCTACATACAATGTCGGATCTGAATTTCGTTTTCACCATTGTGTTCTACGCGACGAGACGAACAAAACGAGATCCCACTTGCATATGTTTCAAAGATTTTTTTTCGTAACCTCTGTCTATAGAGTTTTTCTTTTAAAAAGATAATCCGATGATGTTAGATGACATCGATTGAAAGTGAGATTTGAGAGAGAGAGAGAAAGTAAATCATGCCAAACCAAATGACGTGATTTCACGTGATTCAATTGCTCCCTATATGCGTCCGAGTACCAAGTCTCGCTAGCTTATATGGCGTGATTGATGGCCCAATCACGCCATACAGATTGGCGTGATTGCGGTCAAGCTCCTCAATCTAAACCAAAATCCGACGTAGCGATCGACGCCGACGTGGATACAATCACACCATTTCATATGATGTGATTCATTCAAGTAATCACACTCGTCGGTGTAGGGGATCGGGGGTCCCCTAACCGCGCGTGGGCTGCTTTCGGCCCACAAACGAAGATGAGGCCCACGAAGCCACGGAGTCCACGAAGCCACGAAGCCCACGAGTCCCGCGGAAGCCGGAGGAGTGGGAGCGCCGGAGGGAGAAACGAAGCTTCGCGGTAGTTTCCTCCGGCGCCCCAACTACCCGGAGTTAATGCGGCACTCGATGGCCCTCGGCGACGCCGCAGCCCGACAAGACGTGCGCGCATCTTCCCCGCGCGCCGCGTCTTGGGAAGCCACGCAGCTACGAGTACCAGGAGGGCTCTCAGCCAATAGGAAGGGAGAGATTGGGAACGCGAACCAAGGGACAAAGATCGCAACGGATTTATGTCGGGATCATGTCGGAACATGCCCGGAGGGACCGGACCCCCACCGGGTGCCCGGGTACTCCTCCGGTATCTGGCGTAGTACTCCCCTCCTTACCCTATAAAAGGAGGGGATACCCCCATGTAAGAGAGGGTTCTTTTTAACACACAAAAGAGCAGGACGTAGGGTATTACGCGCTCTGCGGCCCGAACTCGGATAAATCCCGGCGTTCTTACTCATTTGGATCATCCACACTAACG